>CAJQZN010040262.1:17204-43879 GCA_907164685.1 Colias eurytheme
ACATTACATCCACGTCCTTTTTATACATATAATATTGAGATATTATAGAAATAAATAAAATAAGCAATTTTATTTATTATCTCGATATTCGATATATACGATACTACAATGCTCATTGCTCAATCGAAGGAAGTCATTGCTTAGACCATCTTAGACCTACTTCTTACACCTAAAGTAGTACGACTAGTATCTAAGATGATAGTAGACCTAGTACTTAGCACTTTTCTCGTTACTAGACAAGAACTTAACATTTATTTTCGTTTTGGTTAGCACAGGTAAAAAATGTATAGGTATAGATATAATTTGTCGCAGTCATCTGTTTGAATCTGCTATTTCATTGAAGGACTAGCGCGTTCATTGAAAGATTGAATGATTGTACTTATTTTTATTTGTAGCATATTATAATATTTAATTATATTAGAAAATGGTTAATACTCAAATTAAAATGATTGTTATTTTTATAGAAGGTCATTTTTATCTACTAATTAATTACCTATGTACTACTGGTTACTACAACCACTCATGCTCATTTAGGGCCTGCAAAATAAGCGTTGCAGGCAAAAAAAACACTACAAATTCAGTAGGTACCATCCGTCATTTTCGGATAAATCTAGACGATGGGAATGAAGGAAGTACAAGGATGTGTAAAGTAAAGGACCGCCGACTATAGAAGAAACGATCTATAGCCATTAATTCTAGTCACACCCCAAAGCAATACCTCTATGGTGTATGATGTAATGCTAGAGAATAGAAAAACCAACTGACATAATTTTACATCCAATTAATAATAATCCTTAGAAGATGTACCTATAGAAATAAGTTGTACCTACAGCTCTAAGTACTTAGATTCTAGATACGTTGTATGAAAGTTATGAGTTTCACATTCTTGGTTCTAAAAAGATAACAAAAGAAAACAGTATTACAATATTATATTGTATGTATAACTGTGCCTATGCATTAAAGCTGTAACACATGTAATAATAATGATAGTTATCTTTGTATATGTATCAGTATGTAACTTATAGGTAAGTTGTATGTATCGCTAGGTTCGTTCAATACAATACGTCTTAACAACCTACTTAGATACTATTTAATATTTATATAATACTTTTATTAATAACTCCATAAATATGAGTTGTTTTTCTTTTCGTTTCCTTGAAGTAATTTAGCCTAAAATTAGTAATATTATAGCTAATATTTTTGACAGGCCTTAAATAATTAACTTAATAAATTTAAGTTGTGATTTAATGTATTTTTATCAAGCAGAAGGAACATATTATGTACATATACTTTGATATAAAAAGAATAATAATTAATAAATGATAACGACAAAAACTTAATTAAGTAACTACATATTTTGTAATGTCATATAATATGTACTTGAACATGCTTGCAAATTCGTTGATGTTTGAAAAAAGAAGTTTTAAGGTCTGTGAGTTGTGACCACACTTGTCTTGGAAGGATCAAATGAATAGAAAAAAATCGATCACGAGGCTATAAAATTAAAATTTTAAATTCCTTATTTCTAAGTCGTGGCTCTCCATTAAATTTTTTTTAGTTTTACTTGATGCACTAACTAGGTACCTTCTATTAAATAAAAGCCAAAAGGTGTTGGATTATAACATAAGTATAGGTACTATTTAGATCGTTCTCTTACATAACAATTATTTATTGATTGATTCGATTAAAGATGGGGACGATTCATAAATATAAAACATGTTATGTAAGGTAAGATATCAAAAAAGTCAATTAAGTGATACGCATTGCAATTTACTTTCTTGAAATTATTTACAATATCTATTATCTAAGTAGTATCTACACGCGCGTGAAACTATGAAAAATGAAAAGTATTTTAATGCGAAATTAAACCAATGAAGGTGATGATGAATCATGAATGTGTATTGTGACAACGTCTAAATATTGAGATTAGTGATTATACCTAAGGTAAAGTTGTTGACGAGTTGTACTTGCTCAAATAGTGTTGTTGGAAGGATAGTGGAGCAAAGCATTGGCTGCAGTCAGCAACCTCACACCAACCAGAAAGGTTGGATGAAGCATAATTGCTATCTCATAAGTGTGTAACCACGCGTCTTGTATCGTAAGCAAATTTTCTAAATAAATTTTCGCCTACGCAAATCAATTTTGTTTATTTGTTTTGCTATTGTTCGCATAATAATTAGTACTGATTAAATATTTTGCACAACGTAGTGTTTTCATGATCGTTTAGTTGCTTCAATTGTGTGTTTATGACATAATGAGAAAAATAAGAATCAAATGACGAGATAAGCAGTTAAAAAACAATACTTCCTTTTTTTCAGATGACGGCTAAAAGTAAAGATGTTGCTTTTATCAAGGAATGGATGGCTAAGGAGCCTTATCTTCCCAAAGACCTAGGTAAGATTTTAAAACTCGATATTTTTTGTTACTATTTTTTTTACACTATGAACTGTACATTAAATATTTTTTTTTAATCAAAATATACCATTGGATACTTTGTATAAATATTATGGACAATATTAGAGATTTAAACATAAAAGGAAAAATATATATTAAATGTACAAGTTACCTACTTAAAAATGACATGAGCTATCCCTACTAATATTATAAATACGAAAGTAACTCTGTCTGTCTGTCTGTCTTAAATTTGGTATAGGTACCTTAAGCTTATAAACTAGCTGTTCGTCACTGCTCCGCCCCGGCAAATTTTGCTTTTCATGGAAATTTTTTAAATTTTTATTAGTTTATTTTTCACATTTTTCCTCGTATTTGTACGAGCCTTTGCCTCATCATAGGGATAAACAGGCATTTAAAAGATTTATCTAATTCGGCGCAATCGTTTAGAAGTCACGCACGTATCTACAAACATTTTTTTTTTATATCAGTTTTTTTTTCAATTTTGAGTAAATATAAGAGTACTTACAAGTTACATGCTCTGCACGCACAAGTTATGTAAATAATAGCTACCTAAATATTTTTTTTAATAAATTATAATAATAATTTTCATCTATCATCATCATTATAATTAAACAACCAAATTAATAATTAGTTTTAAGTAGTTTACGATATAAGTAGGTATTCTAAACATGAGACGCTACAAATCTCTATTTTTTTCCGAGAATATAAATGGCAGACATTTTAAAAATAATAAATTAATATTAAAGTTTCGCTTAAATTGCTTATCTATTAATTAAATCTCTTACCTACTAAATTGCATGCATTTGTACGTCAAATACTAATTTAATCACAGATTGTCATTTTTAAACGTTTCCTATAAAAATCTAACATCACTGTTTGTGATTACCAGTAGGTAGTATATATATTATGTGCTCCGAGTTAAAAACTCCCTCATAAGTTAAATACCCTCATCAATCTACATTCTACAATTGATAGAAAATTAGTATATTTATCTCGCATTTTTTGATCTGTCTGAAGAATAAATACTAAGTAGGTAGACTATAGCGTAAGAAAGAATTTTACGGCTTTGTTACCTTGAAAGAAATCGTACAGTTATCTACATTCTACACACTATATTATAAACATCAATTCGTTTATTCGCTTCTAAAATATTATCATAAGCTACAGGTCCTACATATTTCTATTAGGTAGGTCCCGCGACACATTTCAAAAGGTTTACCTCGCTAATTATTGCGTTTGTTTAGTGAAGAAAATCCTTATGTATTCATAATTTGTTTAATGTACTTATTCAAATAATACGATTTCACACACTTGTGAAACGTAGTAAAGCGTCTTGTCCATTTTCATATGCGTCCTTGTAAATGGTATACTGCACTAACTACCTATCTATTAATAATTATTATTTAGTCTTGCAAAATACTGTTCTTTACGTTTTGATGATTCGTTAGATATCGATTAATATTCGAATTCCGTATCAAATTATATTCGAGACTAGAGTTCTGTAAACAATGAACAGATAGAAATTAATATTTTGCAATAAAAACACGTTGATTTTATAATGATTGTATAATTTGTTTCCGATTCCTGAGTTCTTTGCCGGTTAGGATAATGAACTGTAAAATGTTTTATTATAGTATGTAACAATACCTACATTTTCTTTCAATTATCAGAGTTTGTAAATACTAAATGGTAAGTTTTAGGTAGCGTAATAGCGTTTAGCTGATAAGTATTAACTTAAAAACTATAAAGGTTTTGAGTAGGTATGTTTAATAGAAAGTTATATATCCGGAAATATTTTATCGATTAGATAGCTTGGTACAATTTAGAGAGAAAGATATTGTGTCGTTGTTATGTTTTATTTGTAATTGTAAGCAATGATAGAATAAATCGATTTCTTACATGCATTTCGTGACGGGAAACGAAATTGGTCCAGCGATTGTAGTTTGGTACACTACCGATTATCTGCAAATTTTCGAATTAATTTCAATATACACGCAATTTATTTTCATATTACAGATGACAGCATGATAGAGAAATTCTTGCACAGCTGCTACGGGAGTCTGGAGAAAACCAAAAAGTGCATAGATAGATTTTGTTCTACTCGAAGTCAGATGCCTGAATTATACTCGGGAAGAGATCCCTTTTCAAAAGAAGTAGAGAACATTTTCAGTGTGACGTAAGTAATTTAATAAATAACTCTATCTAATTTTATTAAAGTGTAAAAAAGGTGTAAAATTGAATTATTATCAAAAAATACAGTCAAGGTTGATTGAGGTACGAAATTTTCGGACAAAATATAGGTAACTTAATATTTTGTTCACAGCAGGTTTTTATTTGGTTAAAAATAACTTCAAAACTGTGAATATTGTCAAATATAATATGTTAAAATGACGTCCTTCATTCATATTCCTGTTCAAGCTTTTAAATCTTGATTATCAGTTTATTTATCATTTTTAATAATTTTATTGCTACAACCTTGAGTAATTAGTCTATGCTACAACGAAACAAAGAAGTGCAGTTAAAAAGTATGTACATATTATGTGGGTACATGCAGCGTAGTCAAATAGATATGTAACTTTTATTAGTTATGTAACTTCTAGATACAATAGCAATGTGCAAATATATTTTACACTTAACATTTACTCATCCGTGGACTACCTATATCAATGAATGGTAGAGACATTTTTTACACGCTTTATATTAGCTTCACCTGTATGTTTGTAACCGACTTCTTTGGGCGCGATTTTGACCCACTTTAAACGGCCAGATTTCGTTCAAACTTTGTAGATTTATTGAGGACCGATGACAATACAATAATTTGATAAAATTTTCTATTTTTTAGTTCGGTTTTCTATGAAAAGCGTGTTTTTTAGTTTTTTTAAACTACATATTATTTTATAATCTAAAAACCGCGGAGCGCAGCTAGTAAATTAGATTTCTCGATATTAGATGATAATGAATTTAAAGCTATATAAACTTAAATCAAATTACATATTAAACTACATACAGTTATAGTTATGTAACTTCTAAAGAAACAATAGCCTCTTTGGCGTACGTCATACTTTCAATTAAAGGTGAAACAATATGTACTAAAATATTTTATTGTACCGACTCTCTTACTTGTATCCATAAAGACACTATTAATATGTAATATGAATAACATAAAATATCTATAGGTTATAATAACAATTAAGTATTATAATTTCGGATGACTCTACTAAACACTCATATAGTTTGAAACTTTCAAAGGTTAATAACTTTGATTTTTTTCAAGAATATTATACAAAGTTAAAATGTTAGCTAATGAATAAAATGTAGTATAAAAAAAGTGAGAGTCACGCTTGTTGCGTAGAAGTTATTGAAACATAATGTAATGATGATGAATCAAACATTTATTATAACGCCTATATAGCGTGTGTTTATACGATTCGTCTTTACAAAAGATATTTTTTTACTTTCTCAATTATTGCCTGAAAGCGTTTATAACTTTAAGTAGTGAATGTATATAAGAATGAAGTAAAATGCTTGAATGAAGTAATATATCACGTTAAAATGCTTCATTATTTACAGGCGAGTGTGTGCATACAAAGCCGGTGAGAATGAAATACTGATCCATCACTACGATGACCCAAACCTGGAGCAGTTCTCTTTCTACGATATCCTGAAAACCCTCACGATACAGGCGGACTATTGGATCAGATTTCACAACGTTTTCCCCGAAGGCCACATAGTCATATTGGACATGTCATCGTTTTCTTTAAAAATGATTCCAAAAGCCAACATTATGTTCTTCAGAGATTTTGTCTTGTTTCTTTTGGTTAGTATATAAAAATAGATAATATTTTCCGTATACAGTAACTATTTTTTTTCTCTTTAAAATGAATGGAGGTCTCCTTGTGCCAACTGCAACGACATAAACATAGGACGAAAATATTATGTACATGTAGAGCGAAACATTTACAAGATAACCTGAAAGTTTTTCAAATATTTTTTACTGTGTCGGTTAAAGTAACGTACCAATACATAATATGTGAACATATATTATTTATATACCGTATGTATCTCGGCATTCAAGAGAACCTCTATCGTTTTCTAAGATCAGCTATAAATAGTAATTTAATAAATCGATTTTCAACTGTAAATTAACGATAACGTTTAAACAGTAATTAACTTCGTATAAATCATTTATTCCATTTACAGAAACAGACAGCCAAGGCCAAAAGCGCCCCATCACGCACCTTACACACATTCATTTTATAAATCCTTTTTTTATTTCGCTCAAAACAATGCTCCTATGTTAATTTTATTACAAACGATACGTATTAAATGCGACTGGTTTATGCCAATCACCTCTATAAGATTAAGTTTAATAAATTATTACCTTATGTTTGACATACCTACATCTTTTTTCATTCAGCCTGCAAGAGTTTTCAAGATTCTACAATAATGACTCTACCTATTATAAATTCGTTTTTTTTTACAGGAAGGTATGCCCGTACGAGTAAAGAAAGTATATGGTGTGAATGCTCCATCATATTATGACAAACTATACTCGCTAATTAAACCTGCTCTACCTTCAGAAATTTGCGATATAGTGAGTAAAAAATATAATAATATAATTCGTCAGCAGATTTAACTAAATCGTAATCGTAAACATTTAAGGTTACCCTTATTTTTTATGGGCATTGTAAATCTTAACTTTAAAAATAATAAAAAGTGCAAAAAAATCGCAGTCGGATGAAACCCATTAGAAAAGGAGGGGAATATGATGAAAATAAAAGGAAAAATAAATTACGGTCAATCCGAGTTCGGGAAGTGGGAGGGGGGAGCTTTTAAGAGAAAAAAATGGTTTCTCTTGATTTCCGACAAAACTGCAAGTCCTACGGAAAAAAGTTCAATCGTAAAGTTGTAGGTAATTGATAGTTCTACAACTTTTGTATTCACAATTTTTTCACATAACCTCAAAATTTAGGTGAAAAATTCAAAAAACCAAGTTTTTGGTTTTTTATTTTTATCTACTTCAAAATTTATTTTTTTCTTCGAAATTTGGTGGAAACTTACTTTATTATGTCCCAAATACACTGTAATTTATTTGATTGAAAATATTTATTTTTTTCGCCTTATTTTGAATTAATACCAAAAAAACAACCTAATTTTCAATCGAAAAGTCACCCTTCAAAATATCAGCTTTTTTCAAAAACTTGGAAAGCCTTTTATTCATTGAAATTTCTACTTTCATATGGTGTAAAAACAAATAAACACCACCATAGTAAATGTTCTCAGGAAGTTTTTTTGTTTCAAAAATTATCTTCTCTAGTCTAATTATGTTATTGTGATTTGTGTGTGGAATAATAAGTAATTCATAAATAGATTTATTCGGTCATCGGATTTAGTTATTAATATAATCTCATTTTTGATCTATCTCATTCACATTAATAATTATAAATATCAAAATATAAAAAAAAAAAACTAAATTGCTTTTGATTATTGGGTAGAACTCTACATAAATTAATTGCTGTGTTCTAAAATATAAAAATATACCTGAGAAATCTTCAGGCTTTTAAATCATTATAAGTAACTAGGTAGTTGTTAAGTATAAAAATAAACATAATTTTTACAAAATGTTTATTTCCAGATCCACTTTTTCCATGACTATGAGAGTCTACACAAGCATATCGACAAGAAATATTTGCCAGTCGAGTATGGAGGTGACGCTCCCAGCACGATGTCAGAAAATGCAGACTGGATTAAGAAAATTAGGGAAAAGAGGTATTATTTCAAGGATTCAATTAGTCATTCAATATCCTTATTAAGGTTTTTTGTTTAAAATAAATATAAGGTCCACGTTGTTATTGGACTCAAGTTGTCGGTACTAGTTAAAAGTCGTTATATAGAAAATTATGTCCTTTTGTTGAGATGGTGGGTATCCTTTGTTCACGCCTAAACTACTGAACCAATTTGCATGAAATTTGGTATGGAGATATTTTGATACCCGAGAAAGGACATAGGCTACCTTTTATTGCGAAACATGTACCACGGGTGAAGCCGGGGCGGACCTCTAGTAAGGAATAATTATTTATTTGCAGAAAATTGTTCCTAAACGACAACCTGTGGAAAGCTGATCTCAAAATAAAACCAAAAACTGATGGAAACGCTATGAATGGATCCTTCAGGGCACTCTCTATAGATTAATTTTATTATTCTTATACTTTTGGTGCTTTAATAAGTACATTTATTTAACTGAACTGGTCAATGTATCGTAATTTTATTATTATAATACATAAATGCACATTGTTTTACATCGTAGACTGAAATCGGAATATAATATTATATTTCGATTATATATTTATAAGTGTAAGAAAAGTTTTGTTTCATTTTTACTAATTTTATCAGAACAAAATTGCACTAACAATGTGTATTTATGACAAATACCCATGTATTATCGTATTAAATATTATTAAAGAAAATCAAAGTTATCGTATTTTTCTTTTCAATTCTCTAATCCTCCACATTTTATTCATGCTTTTCAATATTTTGAAATTATCACCGTAATATTTTATGTAATCAATTACCACTATCGTACTTACCATTTTTTTTTTTGCTCTCAAATTTATCTTAGCCTACCACAGTCCACAGATCATTAGTCGAATCACATTTCTATCGATTCTCTATAATACTATTCTCTATAATACTTCGCCTTTTAAAAATCATGAAAAACATTATAATAAAACTTTGCTCAGATTTTTATTCGAGTATAATTCATGAAATAAGCATCCTTAAATCCATACTATAAACTTATAATTTATGGATTTTAGGATGTTTTCCTCGTGTAAACTCTCAGGATATTTCCCATTCAATTTGACTGAATATTATAATTACATATATTTGGGAGGTTTCATTTATCACTGGCCAGATAAGTAATGGTATATTTTTATAGGTAACTACGAGTAGGTATAAATATTCAAAGAATAGAAAAAATCGATCAAGAGATCGACAGTCGACACCTTGAACTCTCGACCAGCCGTCAGCCAGAAAAATTATAATATTCTTTAAAATTAAGAATAGATAATTAAATACATTACGATGGTTTTTATAATGTAATGAAGATTTACATAGCTTAGCTCAAACAAAATTTAACTTTAATAAATGATACGATTCAAAAGTGCTTCTAGATGAAGTACCTATAATTGAAAAAATAAATGTTTGAGTTTGAAAATATAGGTACTGGTGGGAACTCATCGTTTCTTTGTATTATTACCTAAATCTTTAACCACATGAAGGAATAAGTCAGAAAAGGGGTAAAGGAAAAAGGGCAAACAATAAACCTAGCCGGATGAAAACACAATAAAACGACAGCATATTTTCACAAAATCTTTATTCTTAAATTAAAATAAAAACACATAGTAGAAAACTGAACCATATCCTTTTGCTGCTTTTGTTTTCAAAAACTACATAATTAATAATTATAGTTAAATCGAGCACAACAAAGCTCTGTATCTTAATCAATATCAAAAAAAAAACATTTATTTTTACTTAACTTGTAATCTATCAACTAACCTTAAATGTAATAAAAATAAAAATGATGACCGCCATATTTCATTATGTTAATTGGTAATTCAATTAAGTATTCATAAATAATATTTTATTTAAGACTGGATTGTTGATGAGTTGCCGTTATTCAATATATTTATCCAAATTTCTAAAAAGCACCAATGTTTTTGTAAATTCCAATTCTATTTCAGGTTACATATAAATCTAATACTATTCTTGTAAGAAAATATTTTATTAGCATTTCTACGAAATTAAAATATAGCGGCAACGGAAACACATCATTTTTGAAAATTTCAGCTTTCTAGCTATCACGGTTTGAGATACAGCCTGGAGACAGACAGATAGACAGACAACGAAGTCTCAGTAATAGGGTCCCGTTTTACCCTTTCGGTACGGACCCTATAAATATGATACAAAAATAAACTTTTCAAACATGAATATCACAGAGTTTTAAAATTGTGTAATATAAATAATTCTCATCTATCACAATAAAAACACGTAACATTGTTATATTATTTGAACTCAAATACGTAGGTACAACTTATATTTTATATTCACAATGTAAAAAGGTAACTAAAGACCCGTGGCAATATTTTAACCATTACTGTAAAATTTAGATACGATATGTATTTAAAATAGTTCTCGATTTTTGACAGGCAAAACTAGTCTAAGGCAAGCGATCGGAAGGAGGTTGGCAACTCCTGAACTTTTTTGACAGCATCGCTCTGGCAATCCATCGATCGCAGCTTTTCATTCACCGCCCAACGAGCGTCGTTCTTTAGGAACCAATCTCTGTAAAATAAACATCATTTTAATAAAAAAATAATTTTTAATTTAAATAAAGTTGTCAATAATATTAATTATGTTAATTAATATTAATTCTAGGTTAAATCGCGTCAGCAACTACAACTTTAAACATTTACCTACTCCTAAATAAAAATGTTGTATTAAATTTAGTAAAATATCACTGGCAAAAATAGTAAATGATCACCAGAATATAAAATTGGTGTTAAGTATATATATTTTTGGTAAAAGGGTATCAAAGTATTTCCTGGTGGTCATAATATTTATACCCCGTAAAATTGTCCTCTTTTACAAAATGCGCGATATATTTTTAATTGCTCTTATTTCTTACCTCTTCGCTTCAACACGTTTGATCCAGTACCTCTTGATCTGATCTATGGTACCAGCCTGACCTCCATACTCGAACGGGAACAACTCTTTAGGAATATCTTTGTGAAGGGTCTCGGTATTCGGCTCATGGAATTTTATCTAAAACAAATAATCAGATGGTCATATTAATACAAACTTAATCATTTAATGATGTGAATGTATTATTATAATTACAACTTTTGTAACAAATTAAAACCGGGAATAAAAACAAGACTCAATACAAATTAAATTATATACATATTTAATAACAGTTGCATTTTGTAAAAAGAAAATAATTTATTGCACAAAAAATCATTGCGATTAGTTAATACTTTCGTAGATGATTTCACAGATTTAAAGTTACGATAAAAAACCGAGTAAGTATGTGTAGGTAGGTAAAAATTGTACCTATAGGTACTTTTTTGCTTCACTGTATTATTAATTATATTATATTATTTCATACTTAAATACAGAAAATATAAATAACATTAAACTTGCCATAATATTACGAACAAACGGTTAGAATTTATTATGTCTATTAATAATTTTAATTGGTTAAAAAGAAGCTCTCGCTAGTCACTTACCAATTTAGCAACTTCAGACTTCAGGAAAGGTTTGCAAAGAGCAAAAACTCTTCCAATATACGCCGGTGCGTTGATTACATGCACTTGTTTTAGCCTCACTGGGATAGCTTCCTGTAAAAAATTAATAAAACATTAAACAGATATTAAAAACTAAAAACCCGTAGAATAGAAATAAATAGACGAAAATGCTTCGTTCAACATTCAATTCGGTTTCGGCGGAAACTTTTTGTGCTCAGTGCATTGTGAAGATAATTAACGTACCTACACAAGAGAAAGCAAATTTTTTCATGTGCTTTTGTGTGCAGAAGTAAGAAATACCCTACATACTTGATTATTATTTTATCAAAATTTAAATATTAAGGGAGCGTTAAGTTACCTAAGGTCTTCATAAATGTACATAATGCATTTGTATTTCTTATATTTTTCATCGAACTATTATTCTAGGAGAAGTAAACTGAACAATAAATACTAATAACAATGAATAATGAAGCAAATGAACGACAAAAGGTATTCAAACGCACAAATCCATCAAAATTTAACAAAGAGCTTTTCCTGACTATGTGGCAATCAAATACTACTTTAAGGTTGTGGCTATTAAAACATAGTAATAAGCTGCTTTCCATCCTGAATTCCCACAATCTCCATGCCCTTTCCTCAAATCCAACTCACTACTTTCCTGGCTGCAATCCTTCTCTACTTGACCTAATGATAGTCTCCTTACCCAACTTCATATCCAAGCATGGTCAGTGTTCAGCCGATGCTTTTTCCTATCATGACCTCATTTACCTTTCCTACAAGCTCCATTCTCCGAAACTTAAACCGTCTACCATTTTGCTGCGTAATTTTGGGGGAATGGACGTGAATTTGCTTCGCTGCGATGCGCAAAACATTAGATGGGAAGAGGTGTTTGATGCGCAGTCTATAGATGAGAAAGTCTCCTTATTCAACACATTTGTTTTAAATCTATACGACAAATTTGCGCCACTCCGACCTGTCAAAAAGAAGCACACACCGGCACCTTGGCTTACTCCGGAATTAAAATCTCTTTCTTTAAAAAGAAACCGTGCCAAGTCTAAGTTAAAAACCGCACAAACGGATGAAGCGCGGGCAAAGTATAATAGGATACGTAATCGTTGCAATGTATTGTGTAGAGACGCTCAGCGACGCCATATCCACAAATCCCTTGAGAGCGGTGATTCAGGTACAAATTGGAAATTTCTGAAAAGCTTGGGGATTGGTAAAGAGTCTAATGCTTTTCCTAATACTATTGATATAAGCCAACTCAATATGCACTTCACATCATCCTCCTCGCTTGACCCCAATATGAAACACCGTACTCTCAAAAACCTCTCCACCTTTCCTACTCCTGCTTATCCTCCTTTCCTTTTTAAGCAAGTCTCCGAACGGGATGTTAAGAAACACATATTGTCCATCTCATCAAATGCTGTTGGCTGTGACCTTGTTAGCCGTACTATGATCATTCCCATCCTTGATATCATTATTCCCTCCCTTACTCACATTCTGAACTTCTCCATGTCCACCGGTACACTCCCAACTGTTTGGAAAGATGCTCAAGTCATCCCTTTACCCAAAAAATCCAACCCGAATTCCTTTTCAGATTTCCGTCCAATTTCCATATTACCTTTCCTATCCAAAGTCCTTGAACGTATAATACATCAGCAACTTACCTCTTTCCTGAACAAACATAATATCCTTAGTGATTTTCAATCCGGATTCCGTCCCGGTCATAGTACGACTACAGCCCTGGTCAAGGTTACTGACGATATTCGTGCTGGTATGGACAATAAGCAGCTCACAGTACTTACTCTTTTAGATTTCAGCAACGCTTTTACAACTGTGGACTTTGACGTACTGCTGGGTCTGCTGCGTGTTCTTAACATTTCTCCTTCCGTAATTGACTGGTTCCATTCCTACCTGCACGGCCGGAGGCAGCGTATCTTGGTGGATACTAAGTACTCATCTTGGTGTGCGGTCTCTGCCGGTGTGCCTCAGGGCGGCGTTTTGTCTCCTCTCCTCTTTTCCATCTTCATTAACTCCTTATGTTCCCGGCTGACGTCTCTGTACCATATGTATGCTGACGACTTGCAGATTTACACCCAGTCCTCCCTTGCTGACTTACCTATGGCTATCCATTTTTCCAATTCCGAATTAGCTAACATAACCAGCTGGTGTAACGAATTTGGACTAAAACTCAACCCAGCTAAAAGCAATGTCATCATAATCGGTAGTCCTTATCTAATTTCGGAAATCGACTGGGGTATTTTGCCAAACATCAAAATCGGTGACGTTGTTATACCTTACAAAACGGTAGTTAGAAACTTAGGTGTGGTTTTTGACCAAACCTTGTCCTGGTCTCACCATATTCAGGAATTAAGCCGTAGGATCTATGCTGCTTCTGCTACGCTCCGGCGGCTTCGTAACTTCTTGCCTATTCCTACCAAAATTACGCTAGCACAATCCCTTCTCCTTCCTATACTTGATTACGCAGATGCATGTTTTCCTGATTTAGCAGTCGAGCATCTTGATAAACTTGAGCGTCTCCAAAATTTCTGTATTAGATTTATTTTCGGCCTTCGAAAATATGACCACGTTTCTTCTTTCAGGAAAAGGCTCAAGTGGCTCCCTATCCGACTTCGCCGGAATCTACACTATTTGCAACTACTGTTCCGTATCCTTTTTAATCCCTCCGCTCCTTCCTACCTCAAGTCCAATTTTTCCTTCTTGCACAGTGAAAGCTACTCACTTCGCTCTGAGGATAGACTCATCTTGCGTGTTCCAAGCCGACGCACAAATTTTTATGGCAAGTCTTTTGCAGCGATATCAGTTAAGTTATGGAACTCTCTGCCATTAAATATTCGTCAAGCCCAGACCCCTTCGGGTTTTAAAAATCTTGTGCGACAACATTTTCTTTCCGCTGCTGATCCGGACCAGTAATATTTTATTAACTTTTTATTTTTCTTTCATATTTTCATTATGTTACAATATGTACGTGGTACTCTGTATTAGATATAGATGGTATTCGTATAATAATTTTATCTTATTCAATATCAGTGTGTTTCCCTCTAAGTATATATTTATTTATGTTTATTATATAATATGTTATTGGTATGTATATCTGTTTATTTTATTTATGTATATGTATATTTATATATTGTGTATGTATATGTATAGTATATGTGATATTGTATATGGATATGTATTATTTAAGGTAGATATATATTATTATTTTATTTTTTTTTTTTGTTTTCTTGCTATTAATTATTCTTTTTCTGTTCTCGTCCCGCCAATTAGTGATCTTTTTGCTTGTTTACCTTTTACCGTGGTTGCCTGGAAGAGATCACTATTAAGTGATAAGGCCGCCAAAATAGTTGTACTCTGTTCTATGTGTATTGTGTAAGTAGTTCTAAGGCTTCTGTACAATTATTAAAGTGTTAAATAAATAAATAAATAAATAACGATTAAAACATATTATACGTAATCGACTAAGGTTCGTGCTCTATTCACAAATTAAGATTTTGACACAAGATTGTGTAAAAGCTTATGTGACCAAACTTTGCGTATTTTGTGACGGTAAATTATTGGTGAAAATTACAGTCTCGAGGAGAGCCGTGACTCAAACGTATTTCGAAAATTTTTAAATTGAAAGTTACTTTAAAACGTGTTTTCGGCTGCCTGTTGCAGATGATGGAATTACATAAGTGTGATGTAAAAATGTCAAAGTGTTTCGGTTGTGGAATTCAGTTTTTTGTACCATAGAAACTCTTGAGCTTGTAAATTGATAAAGATTGGCTGTTAGCCATTGAACACAAATTGCCTAAGATAGTTTCTATACATTTCGCAAACGGCATGAATGCTGCAGTTAAATTCGATTGCTCGGTCATAAATTGATTGAATGATCGGTAATATACCTATATATAGAAACCTTTTAAACCGATTCACAGAATTATAACTTGTTTTTTTTTTATTCGCGCTTCAAATTATGCTTGTACTTTATTCAAACAATAAAAATAAACACATACCTACTGTAACAATATAACAAACAACTCACCTGAGTGTACATCATGTATTTCCTTAGAACTGATAGATTAATTTTTCCAATGAACCTCAAAGTAATATTATGTGCGTCGAATATAGGAATTTCTCCCGAAGGAATTTCATCTTCCTCAGTCAACCTCGTATCGATTAACATGAAGAAGGTTTTAATCGCATCCACGAAGTTAAATAAATCCAAATTCGGGTTATTTAGTCGGTATACAAACACTTTGTAATTCTCCTTTGTTTTGTTAGGTAAGGGGATTAAGTCACTGAAATAACAATTAACATATTAAGGCCCATATTATCCTTATAAGGTGTCTATATAAAAAATGTATAGCTCAGAATATAAGTGCGGTAATCCCATAAGTTTAATGATGCGGTAAATTTTATTGTTTTCACACTTAGGGCCAAATGTCAAGAGCAAACAGATAGGTACATAGTTAAAATAGTTACATTGTTTATTTTGGCATATAATGTCCATTGGTATTAAAAAAGCGTATTTTCATAATCTATTCTAATGATTTATTTCAAGTAACATACCAAATTTCAAAAATGCGTCGTATCTCCGGTGAGCAAGGATCTCTTTTGCAGAACAGCTCTGGAGCTGATGACCGTATGGTGAAAAATAAGTCAATGGTACGCTTAGCACGTTCTAGTCTCTGGCCGCAGCTAATGTAAAAGCGACGAAGTAAAACATCCTCTGAAAAAATAAGTGTTAGTTTAAGCCAGGTGATAGAAAATCAAACCTATGCTTTTCGTTTTAATAGATTTTCAATGAAATGTCGGCTTTAATTAATCATAGAATTTTAACGACATCGCAATTTTTTCATACTTTTGTGTTTTCATTCATAATTAAAATTTCATAATTAATTATCTAGAAATCTAGAGCAAAGAGAACCATGAAACCATACATAATACATAACTAAAAAAAAAGACGGGTTGCACTCCGGGAGTGCCGGCAGAAGTGAAAACTTGATTATTAACGTTGAGCATGTTTGATATCCATCCGTCTTACGCTTTTTCGATCGTCACGTGTCCTGACGCGAGTTTAAGATAACCCATTAGTCCATTACAGAAAAAGTGCTCAACGCCGCTAAAGAAGTTTTCACTTCAAAAATATACCACAGAAATTGTCTGGATTTTTTAATAAAAAGTATACCCATAAATATAGTGACAATGATTGACATTGATTACATCGATATAGGTAAGTTGACCTATAGTATCTACCATGTGCTACCATGCAAGTACAAGGGTCACTTCTCACCCATGACATTAGCTTGCAGGAAGGAAGTAGAGCCAGTTGGCTTTTAAAAGTCTGAAATGTATTTTAAATCTTCTACTGACAGATCCATTGCATATATAATCATTAAGCAAGTACTTTTTTACCAAATATGGGCCATATGAAAGGGAAGGTCTATGAATATTCAATCGTGTTATCTTGTTGTATTTCCTCGCAACATTGTGACTTGAGAGCATTGATAATGTTTGTCAATAATATAACAGTAAATGAACTATTAAAATCCTTATAATAGAAGGTAATAAATTCGTTTGATAAATGCAACAATGTATTTATCGAGCTTTTGCTCTGTGACCTCTACTTTATTGATACACACGATATTTATTATCTTATTTTAATTGCTTAGTAAATTTCTCAAATAATATAATATTATTTTTGATTTAAGTAATACAAAACTATCATGATTGGAATTGATAGATTAAGCAAACATTTAACGGTTACAAAATGGTTATTAAGCTTTCATAATGTCGGCGTTACAGCATGTAATGTGTTTATGTACATATTATAATTATTTCATGTTACATCACACACATGATCAGATGACTTCAGAGAGGCGTACAAACCTTGTAACAGTGTTAAAATATATTGTAATTTGTAATGGTGATGTAAAGAAAATTATAGTTTTGTACAGTTTGTTAATATTTCGGTAACATACTTGTGGAAATCTATATTAAAATTACTACGGCATTAAAATTCATTCTGCCATTATTATGCAGCATGCTTAACTCTCTAGAATTGAAGCCCAATACATATTTATTTATCTGTGGCCAAGTTTTTTTTATCGGACATTGAAGTTAAAACCTATATTTAGGTCGATAATATTTAGAAACAACTTAAGAATTTTTATGTCATCTAGCCTCTCACTGATTGACCACGTAGCGTGTCTGATAATATAAGAGAATAAACGAAAGTTTTATAATTTGATGAATATATTTATTATGGTTTTCTAATTCACCGTCATGGAAACTAGGTACCTACAACTGTTGTTTTGTTAAAATAATTATAATATGATAACATGAAAGTTGAAACTTTCTTTTAATTCAAATACTTAAATAATTTAACTACGTACCATTCATTTAAATTAAGAAAAGTGCGATTACAATAGAACCTAGTAGAGTTTGAAAGTTTTGCAAATTTACCTACATGTTAAGTTATTTGTAGAGGTTTTGAGTAGATACAAATAAGTACCTAAGTGTTTCATTGGTATGTGAAGGATGTAAAGTGTTTTTGTATTATTTGTTAAATTAAGTCAAAGTGACCTTTTATAATTTTTACTCAATCATTCCTTCCTCACCCTTGATGCTCATCTTAATCTACCCACATATCCACAACTGTTTCTGTGTTTATATGTAAAAAATAGACATGCAATAATTTAATTGCGTTATAATTATGTTGAAGTAGCCGATTATACCACATTATGCATTGCAATATAAATTAAGTTAATGAGGAGCTAAATATCAACCACGCACTTGGTGTGTGTGGTTGATATTTAGTTCGATAAAACTGCCATTTAGCTTCCGTGACAAATAGACCGGGAGATACTGACACAAAATTTCGAGTCATTTGTAACAGGATGGCGGTTCTACAGGGTTCTTAGTACGCAATGACAAAAAGAAAAATGATGGTGTGAACGCTGGTACTGGCGGCTTAGTCGCGTGGGCGTTAGTCGAACTCGTCGGAAAATAGCGAAAGTCAAACGATTTGTAACAGTATGGCACTTATTTTTCCTGTAAGTTCGAGGATCAACGAATATAAATACAAAATTTCAAAGATCTAGGTGTTGGAAATCTTCACTTATATAAATTAATAATAAATTTATTTTTCAAGTATGACAGCACTTTTTCCCCCTACTAGAAGTATGGCAAATATAATAATGGTCACATTTTATCAAATACTCTCCAAAAAGCCAAATGCAATACTGGTACAAAAAGATAGGCGAAATAAAAAAAATTTGCAGATTTTCGGCGGTATGGCGACCATTTGGAATCGTCCGAAAAGTATGGCATGGCGATTTTCGTAAATGGCTGCACGACGATGGTTACCTGTGCAAAAGTTAGCTTGGTACAAATGGTTGAATAATTGTTTTTTTTAAATCAACACATTCGCGTCGGTATGGCGGGCTGTAAGTCATACCGGAAAAGTATGGCATGACACTACCGCCTACTTCTTTTTTATGGGCTATCGGTAAATTCTAAAATTTTTCTGTTACAAATCGTTTGACTTTCGCTATTTTTCCGACGAGTTCGACTAACGCCTACGCGACTAACCCACCGGTACCAGCGTTCACACCATCATTTTTCTTTTTGTCATTGCGTACTAAGACCCCTGTAGAACCGCCATCCTGTTACAAATGACTCGAAATTTTGTGTCAGTATCTCCCGGTCTAAAACATCAAACACGTACTTTTAACTTTTTTCAGAAAATTTCAATTATAGTAACGGACTCAATTAACGCATAACACTGTATATTTCATAAGAGCTTCACGTTCGTTACTTGTGCCTTAAACCTTTACACATGAATTATGTGTGTCAATATGCTATTTCTTATTCAACAGCTATTGCTACAAGCTTGTATTTGTGATTACAATTCGACAATCTCTTTGGAGGTCGATAACCTTGTGCATCTTCTGATATTTTGGTTAAATGTTTACGATTACGTATATTCGATAAGCAGGAATGCAAATTTGAAAAATGACTTTTAATTATATATTTGATGTTTCTAAGGTTGTATTTTTTGTAGAAAATAAGGTATCAATCATAAAAGTAAAGGAGCGGAAATGGTGTTGTAAGACTTACCGACATCGTGGGGTAAATGCGGTTGGTTGCTCAACCAGTCCTTTAAGGAAACTAACTCTTGATTCCATTCTACCTCTTGATCTGGCATGGCTCTGAAAACATAACAATCGTTAGAAGGAAGAATTTTTTTGTGAAGTTTACAAATAGTGTTTTTGCGAGTTGTCTAAACTCTATATGGAAGAGTAAAATACTAAAATAAATATAAATAGCTCCCTTTCTTTTCCAAAGCTTTTCCAAATCACTACATAGTATAAAACAAAGTCGCTTTCTCTGTCCGTATTTCCCTATGTCCCTTGTACGCTTAAATCTCAACGGATTTTGATGCGGTTTATAGAGTGATTCAAGAGGAAGGTTTAAATATATAATTTATTAGGTTTTGGACAAAGCGGGCGAAGCCACGGGCGGTAAGCTAGTTAATCATATAAATAAATCATATTTGGTAAATCATATTTGAAATGCGATATTATCGTTTATATTGCATTTCAAACGTTTGTTGGTTCTATTCACTAAATTTCCTATTTTAAAAGTAGGTATTACATTTTATAACAAAGCTTTTTATATTTTAGGTCATAATGTCAGACGGTACCTAACAATTGTATGTTTTTACGTATTCGTTTTAACTGCAAGAACACTAAGAACATATTAATGTACCTACATAGATTCTATGAAACACATATTTTTGACTACTCTTAGAGAATATCTAATGATAATATTATTTTAAACTAGGTATGTTAGTACCTACTTGCATTTAGAAATAAATAAGGCCTTACCGAGTGTTGTGTAAGTGGACTAATTCCACATTTTCAATGTATTAAATTAATTACATGCTTTAGTAAACAAATTCAATTGAGATTATAAAATAACAATTATAAATATATATTTTTTCATTTCATTTCTGTAGTTTTATTTGCGTAGTAAGTATAATTTGTGTTTTATTGCTTAATGTAGTGAATTGAATTACATTTTAAGATCCTCATATAACATATTCTAGGTATGTACTTAATACATAGAATATTACAAGACAGGTTTTGCGCCACAGAGCGATAAATTTAAGACTACCTTTAATAAGGAAAATAGATTAAATAAAATAAGAAAGAGAAGTTTACGAAAAAGAAAAGAAGAATGCGATTCACGAATAAACGACACGCTGTTATCACATAAATGTCGCCCATAATTAATATAATCAGTCGTTTTATAAAGTGATTTTTGGCCGAGGTTTCAGCATCAGCCAGTCAATTCATTACTTAAATTTAAACTAAATGACTGAACATAAGTCAGGCCGTTTATTGAAACGATTTTATAGGCTAGGCTTTTATATAGTTATCTGCACCATAGATCATATAGATACCTATACTTACTTTATTTCTCTAATAAGAACCAGATCACGCATTGCGATATCTAGACTGGCTGTTAGAAATACGTGAACACAATTTAAATACAATTGTCCCCATTAGGTAATTAGGTTCTATAGGTCTTTGTTAATGCTAATCTTTTTGTGCTTACGAGCCTCTTTGCTCACATATATTTTAAACAGTTCAAATGATTTCAATACGACCTCATATTAAAGAGTGAAAGTTCGAAAGCTGGGGCCGCTTTTTAACACTGTAGGTAGTTACGTACCAAAAAGATGACCTGTAAATTTGTTTTTGATCGTGTTGTTTTGTATAAGTACACCTGTTTGCTTTTACCTAGTTCTCAGGCAATCAAATTATAGTAGGTAGCATGTTAAATTTTTTGCTCACAATGTTTGTCTCGGAAATCATACCTATTATCAAATTCTTCAATAATAAATTTCATGAACTTTTTATGTGATGAACATAATGATATTATAATAATATAGGTATGAACATGCTGTCTTTAAATAAATTCAAGTCCATGGATAATAAATATCAGTACAATATTTTAAAGATTTAGAATATGCTAAATACATCCAAGCACATCAAGTAAAAATTGGAGATCCGAGATATATTATAAAAATTGATTCTGTCAACGCTGTAAATACATTTTTATCTAGAGAAATTCACACGGAAAATATTGTAGGTACTACTTACTTCAGCTGCCGTTATTAATTTAAATAAGCAAGCAAGTAGGTAAGTAATATTAATATAGAGCGTTTTACGTTTAGTAGAGTTTCGTATGGATCCTCTCTACGTTCTTTAAGTTTTATTATTACAGCCATTTAATGGACACTTATTATCTATCCAGAGTATCTATTACGATACTCTAATAATCTATACGCAATATTCGTTGGCGTTTGTCGTCGCTACAATCTATAACCTTTTACAGTCTCGACACATAATTATTATACGTGGTAAGTAATCACTACATAGTTTAAAACAAAGTCGCTTTCTCTGTCCCTATGTTCCTTTGTATATGCTTAAATCTTTGAAACTATGCAACAGATTTTCATGCGGTTTTTTTTAATAGATAGAGTGATTCAAGAGGAAGGTTTTAGTATATAATTTATTAGGTACTAGCGGTCCGCCCCGGCTTCGCCCGTGGTACATATTTACGTTTTCTATACATATAAACCATCCTCGTACTTCAAGGAATATAATAGAAAAGAATTATCGAAATCGGTTCAGCCGTTCACACGTGATGCCATGACAACGCGAAACGGGTGCAGACCCGCCGCCTTTTTATAGCTCCCGCCGCGAAGCGCGTCGAACGCGGCAACTGATACACAAAAATAATCCTTATGGCTGCATGATTCTGTATTCACGCGCGATGACTATATAGCGTATTTCATGTATAACTTTGGTGTTTCTACACCGATTTACATGATTCTTTCACTATAACCTGCCCAGGAGTATGAAGAATAATTGTGCCAAATTTGGTTAAAATCCGTCGTGTAGTTTTTGTTTCTATAACGAATATACAGACAGACAGACAGACAGACAAAAATTTTACTGATTGCATTTTTGGCATCAGTAGCGATCCCTTATCACCCCTTCATAGTTTTTTTTTAAATATATTTCATGTACAGAATTGGCCTCTCTACAGATTTATTATAAGTATAGATTAGATAAAGTGGGCGAAGCCGCGGGCGGTTAGCTTGTACATCATAATTTGATTTTATGGTCTAAAACAGTCTAAAACAATAAAGAAGAAAAACGTGTAAACATGACTAAGTAATAATATCATGTAGTATGCAGGGTTAATAGGTAATATTTACGTACAAAAACACATAACAATACTTCTGTCACGCTTTTTATACTTAGATATTGTTATTCATATCTCGTACATTTCGTACGTAAGGATTTAAAGATTATTTATGTAACTACAGTATGATGCAAATGCCAGTTCAAGTCAAGGAAAATATCGTACATACAATAAATATACATTGTTAAGGATTTCTTTTATTAAACTATTTTTGAACACAATGAAAACTTTTAAAAATATGTATTCTAAAGTAAAATGGTAATGTGTAGCAGTGTAGGTACATACCTACACATTCAGTGTATTTTTCCGAAACTCGGAAAAATAAACAAAACCTCGCGATCAAAACATGTTATTAAAACCTCTATCGTGTGTTCGCAAACATTTTTATTTCATTTTTATTTTTTCTTAGGATTGGTTTAACAGATATCCTAATTTCGATGTTTGTTTTTATTTTCAATCAATATTGTATTGAACAGAAAAGTAGAGGCGTACTTTACAACTTGATTTAATGTGACATTAGTTTATAAATTTTTACGATTTAAATTGATACGGACTTATCGAGAAATGTAACTGTAGTTTTGTTCAAGTTTACAGTTCGCTAATAAACTATAAACCATATTGTTATTAGATATTTATTTGGTTTTGGTGTTTGGATTAAAGCATTAGAATTCACAATGATACAAAATTTTATATACTTAATTTGATTTTCTTAATGAACAAACAATCATTATAAATTATTACTTTAGTGTATTTCAACTTCGGCAACATAAGCAATATACAGTAGAGTGTGAAGTAGTGAAGCAAAAACCCTCCTTCAAATAATAAAAACAATAAGTTATAGGTACTTAGGAAGGTAATTTAGAAGGTAGAGCAAACGTATTTTCCATGATAAACCATACAAATAATAGTTAGGTAGCTGTATTAAATTTTGTACAGTAAAAACTAATAAGAGACAGTCACATTTAAAATGCAAAATTATTAAATTATATTATATTATTGAAATAATAGAAATTCATTCAAATGTTAAGCCACGCACAATTATCACGCATCACTCAACATTGTCTATGGAAGGAAATACCTAATAGTCGTCAAACTGATCAACATATAATAATTAGGTGCACTTTTCCACTACCTATTAGAAATGGGCTGACAAATTTCTATACAGTATAACTTTTATATATTTAACTATTTCATTATCTATAATTAATAACGTGTACATGAGTACCTACACGTTATTAATTATAGATCCATTTCGCGTTCCGTAGCCCGCTGCCCGAATACGAGAATCGAGTCAAGGCGAGCTTGGTCATGGTGTGTAATTTTAAGTTAATTGTCATAATTCGTAAGTAGTAGGAAAAAATATTAATTAAAAGTTTTTATATTTATCTTTAAAATATGCATTTAAGATTACTTTTATTGTTAAGATTGTTGACTACTGTTTCTGTTGAGACTATGAATAAGTGTTCGGATAGCCTTTGCTTTCGTTTATTCCAAAAAATTAAACACGCGAAAATATTGCAGGCTTCAGCATATGCTATACAATAATGTATATTATATACAATACATGAAATTTTTATCATTGAATTAGACAAGTAAAATTCACATGAAATATAAACGAAACACCTTATAAATCGTGTAGGTACAACTAGTTGTATTTTTACAGTTTAAATGTGCATTCTTCACTTTTATTGTTCAGACTGTGACGTGTGTTGACCGCCTCCTTGGTACAGTGGTTGACGCGTGAGCGTAGAACCGAGGGGTCCTGGGTTCGATTCCCGGTGGAGATGAAGAAAAAAAAGTGTCTCGATCTGTCAGGACACAGAAGGCTGATCACCTACTTGTCCCTAAAGAAAAATCGATCAGTAAAACACTAGATGTATGCATAATAAATCTGCCCCTTACCCACTAGGGGACACGGGACTTCACTTCACCAGGAAGAATGGACAAGAAACATTGAATAATATCTCTTTCAAACTATATTAATTATAATTTTCCTTCTTTTTCTAATTCATGCTAAAAATACAGTGTAGGTAGAGGTTCGAAAAAGTCAATTTTTTATTGAACTGCAACTCAGTAGTTTTTTGATTTAAGTACCTACGTCAGAAGATAAACAGGTATATCTTTTTTATTAAGTGGTTTAGGTAAAAACATCTGCTAGAGTGATTGTGCTGACTAATTTTGTTCCTACGGATGCGATGACATAAACGTTTATTCCGAAAAGGTTCCTAGAATTAAATACTGAGCATTTTTACGCTATTTGACCATAGTTGTATATACTTAGGTATTACATAATTATTCAGTACATTATTGATAGTTAGTAATACTAAAATATTATTTTTTAAATGTGTGCTATGCTAATTAGATCCCTAAATTTGTAACTAACTTATTCGTTAACAATAAAAGTATCACAAACTTTCACTAAACACTTCAAAATTCACGTAGTATATATAAAGAAAGCAAAAACTTTAAACGGACCGGAGGTGAGGCAATCTCTAATAAAACAACAACATTTAATTGTCATTAAAATGTTTTAAATACTCACATTTCGTTATTATTGTCAGCATGAATCATTGGTCGTAAATAAATAATTAACTAATTGAATTAGATATAAGTTTTGAAACTAGGTGAGCATTTTTTTCTTTTTCTTTTTCTATATAAATTAATGATAATGTATGCAAGGGAATCCAATGCATGATTGATTATTATCATTGTTCTTTCGAGTACGAATAAAATAACGCGTACAAAATTACTATTCTGTTGACCCTAGTTTATAAGTAATTTTTAATTCATGACCCAAGGCACAATATTCATATCACGAGTCCCGTTATTTCGTTATCAACCGAATATCTTATGTTGTGTAAACACTGGATACGCATTTAAAATTTCAAAATAAATTACTAGCCTCCTTTACGGATGTTGCGTCCTATTGTACCTAAGTAGGTACGTCTTGTATTTTTTTTATATTGTACTGCCACCCGGACCCGTCCTATTTTAAATATACTGAGTTACAAAAAAAAACAAACACTTTAGTTTGTTTCTTTTATGGTTGTGACAAAATTTTATCATAAACTATACTCATTTTTAAATTTTTTAAAATAATATTATAAGGTTCCTTATTTTTAAAATACAAGAAAATTAAAATACGGGAGATGTGACAATATATAAAATGGACATACAGCTTCCTTTTTATTATATTTTACTACTTAAAAATTGGCTTAATTTTGGGTAGCTATTTTGTCAAATAATACTAGATAGAATTCGGTAATTTTTTTAAAATCTCATTAATAGGTAATGTGTGAATAGATAAGCGACAAAACTTTAAATACGTAGAACAATTTTGGACACTTAATATTTCTATACTTACGGTTTTTTAGTAAGCCCACTTTAATAAAATATTAAAAATAATTTGATTTATTTATCTGTGATTTACAATCACTACTTAATTTTTTGGAAATGCGCGCGCAATTGGCCGTTGGCGCGTATAAACTGATCAACATCAACAGTAGGGTGGAGTGAAAAATATTTTTTTTCATTTTCGTTTCGGCATACCTGTAAAAAGATGTCATTATTGCTCATAAATACACATGCAAAATTATACTTTGCAGATGATACATTAAGAGGTGCCCCCAACATCATGAACTTTCAGAAATTCAAAAAATTTAG
>CAJQZN010040263.1:0-15591 GCA_907164685.1 Colias eurytheme
CAATTAGCAATGTAAAATCCGACGAGCTTTATGAATAGAGGCAGCGCACTCGTAAAATAGCCCGTAGTTGTAACTATAAAGATTTTCCTAACGACTTCTTACGCTTTTTATTCGCTAGCTTCTGTATTACTTGTATGTTTTTATGTCGACTCATAAAACTTAAATGGCAGAGTGTTAGCTAAACGTTATCCACTCACTTGGTTGTGTTTTTTTCCATGGATTCGTTGGTAGGTATAAAAGTTTATCGTTTTGTTTGGCAAGTGCTTTGCACGCTATAAAAAAATAATGTACGATGTTAGATAATTTTTACGTAGTAGGCACTATTTGTGTATTACGTTCTGGGAATTTGTAAGTGGCCATGCTATTTTTAACTTGTGGAATTTTTGCCGGATAATTTCGTTTAATGTTATGTTCTAGGCGGACGAACTTATTTTGTATAAATAATACTTGGTAGGTTGTTAATAATTTCGAATCGAAAAAACTTTATCGAAGTCGATATGCAATAATAAATAATACAGATGATCAGACTCCGTTTACCTTAAGGCTGCAGTCTAGCAAAATTGCGTTTTCAACAAGTTATTTGACAATTTTTTCCCGGCTAATGAAATGATAAACTGAATTTTTTTTTCTTGTTTATCAATTAGTGTTATATACGCAATGCGCGTGAATTTTTTCACATTTATAAAGTTACTTTATGTTACCTTAATCAGGCCTTCAAGATAAGTCTCTTTCCCCCAAAATCATTTCGAGCTAAGTTTGTGCACTCACTACGTTGCAACCGATTACAATTTACATAATCTGATCAGCGCATTATTATCCTTATATAGTCGTTATTAAAAACTGCTGAATACAATTGCCGAAAAACTTATGATTTTCTTAATTAGAGCGTTATAAATTCATTAAATTTCCCATTTTTTGCCTTACAAAATCGATTGATAAATACTGCTAAAAGTTATTTTTTCCATTAATTTATTCGAGTTGGTTGAAGACCAATGAGTATAAATCCTTTAAAAAAATTTTTTTTTGAATTTTGATAATTCTTTAAATATTAAAAAAATATTTAAAATAATAAGGAAAAATCCTAGCGAATTTCTTTAGTCGCGCTCCTTGGGCCGGAGCGTTCTGACGTGTGCTCTACGCTCGATTTTCCTTCATACCGAAGTGAAAGTTGCTCTACTTCATTAAATTTAATATTTTTGTTAATTGATTATTTTTATCTTAGTTTTGTGCAAATATTCGTATTTTTAAACATTTGATTTCGATATGGAAAATAAACGAAAAAAATACGCGTGTAACTACTAGAAAAAAAATTATCTTCGAACATAAAGTTAATGAAACCAAATAGATTGCAAAGGTGATTGGCAACAATTTCTTTATTTTACGGGGTGTCAGTAAAGGGATGTATATATATTTCTTTAAAACTAAAGTAAGCTCATAAATTTTCTTATAATATAATTTTTTTGAAGTTCCAAAAATGTTTATTTTTCGTTTGAGAAATACGAAATATAATATAAACTTGTATTGAGAACTTGAACTTCCCAAGTTCATCCGGGGAAATCCCCATACGGGGAAAATGATTTGTTTACTCCAAAATTGATCCGAGGTGTTTTAATTTTTTCTTCTAGTCATTTTCAACGTAGCGGCATGTTGTTTGATTATCAATTTTGTAACTTAAATACAGGATGTTGGTTTTATATTCTGATCTTACAGACGCGCTGACAAATTTAGTCCACCATTTCTAGTTTAGTCTAACTACAAAACTACCAAAAAACTCTAAGTACCAATATTAAAACGAATGGATTATCTTCACATCATCAAAATTCAGTGGGGTTGAGAACTAAACAAACAGAAGTAACAGAGACGCGAAGAATAAAAAAAGAGGACGAAAACGATAATTCGTTGATGCTTTCCCTTTTCGACGTATTGTTAGGGTACATCACCAATCTGCAAAAAACAAAACTGATGATTCCCAATTGCTGATTAAAAATGAAAAACAAATAATCGACAACAGTGGTGAAAATTTGCTGATCACAATGAAACATCCTTCAGTGGTAGCAGATTTACTCATTTAAAATGTATCGGTGAACAGCGTAAAGGAGAGGAGGACAGGAAAACATTATGAATGTGGATGGTGGATTGTATACAGGGTGTAAATGTAATCAATAAGTATGTGCAGGCGATTATGACGTTATTATTGCAGGTATCAAAAAACTTAAAACTGATATCGAAATTACTTTACCTAATGAGCAAAATGACAATAATAACTTTTTAAAAGTATAACGAGAAATATCTAAAAAATTTACTTTATACACTCCCATATCAAAAAGGGAAAATGGGACTAGTAGAAGTTAAATGTCTAATTCCGGCAAAAGACATGAATGCGGTTAAAAAAAATTTAATATTTGAAATACAATGCAAAAAATATCACTTTTGTCATAGATAAGAATCATGACTATTTTTTCCAAATTCAGGGACAACTAAACGTTGCAGAAGCAGAAGTCTGCTTATTTGCTGTTTGGACTGGAGTGAATCATTCGTTAAAAATAGAATATATAAAATAGAATATATAAAAAAGTATGTAACGTAAAAGTATGCAAAATAAAATGATGGACCATTATTGGATTTTACATAAATTTCCTACTGTCAGAATTGATTGATTCGAGACTTCAGCATTCGATGCCCATCAAGGACCCATCCTATATCATTCAAGCGATTGAAAAAAAAGAGATAAATCCAGTGCAACCGATAAAGCATCAGAATGCTAGCAAAAGATTTATTAGGTTTATCAATATAAATCTATATATGTATTATACATAATACATAATATAATAAATCTGTAGAAGACGCGAAGACTGACATCCGCGCGGACGGAGTCGCGGGCGGAAGCTAGACAGAAATAAATATCTTTTGTTTTCATTTGCGTATTTTTCTATTTTATAATTTTTTAACAGAAACATTACATTTTTTTTATTAAATACAAAATTTGTTTATCCGTTTTATTAGTTAAACTGAACAACTTTCACTAAGAAACTTAGGTCGAAAAAAATGTATAGAGTTATGCATTTTGTATGGAAAGCTTATTTTTTTATATTTCGTCCAAATTTCTTTGTAAAAGTTGATCAGTTATATAAACATGAAGTTGAAGATATCAATAGAAAGTATTCGCAAATTTTGTGTACTGATAAAAAAAAATCACCCGGTGTAATTTTCACGAAAATTGTTTCAAATTGTCATTCTTGGTACTTATTACGAATATTAAATTATACGAATGATTTAATTTTTAAAAATTAAGTGGAGCAACTTTCCCTTAGTACATTTGTATTATTTACATATAGGATGACAGGATGCATTTGTTTGCACTACTAGACCAAGCCCTTAAGTTAATTGAATTAATTATGAAATGAAAATATCGAAAAATAAAAGTAAATGGATAAGAATCTACCTACAATTTAACAGGCCGCTATTCCGCCCTTTCAAACGTAGGCACCGTATGCAATCATGTGTGCAGGTGTTAATTAATAACGCGCAAATAAAACATTGAATGCACACAAGAGAACAGGACCTCTTTGTGCACTGGCGGCTGAAAAAAGCCAGATAAAATAAACTCCGGCCTAGTGCGAGTTGGACTTGCACACCGAGGGTTCCGTACGAACATGTTTTTTATTTATTTATTTTGGAACTTTAAATTTAGGCTTTTCGCAATTTTTCCTTTATCTGTGCTATAAGGTAGGTTTTGATTCCATTGCGAATGGCGAAATTTGCAAAAATATGCAGGAAAAACGGCTGTAGAGGTATATTTTGATTGCGTGAGCTTATATGTTTGATTTTTTCGCAGTTCTAAGAGACCGTAGACTTGAGTATTGATATCTCCACGCGTTCCGGAGAAATTCTGGTCTTGACGTACAGACAGACAACGAAGTGATCTTTTAAGGGTTCTGTTTTTTCCTTTGAAGGTTCGGAACCCTAATTAAGCCTACCTATAAGCCGCCTAGTAATTACTGTGTTTGATTGCACGCCTCGCTAATGCCGCGCCGTCATGCGATACCCATGCGACTCGCGTGTGACGATTCGGTGACACGTACGAATTAAGTTTTCATGTATTAGCCGAGTTATGTGCGTTTAATGTGCTGTGTTGACTACGCTTTACTGTGAAATACGAATGGTATTTGCTGAAGCGTATGTGAAAATGTATGATTATGAGGTATGTGTGTTTTGGGAATGATATGTTTTTAATTGCAAATTCCATTATGTATTTTGATAATGTAATGTTTTTAATTGTAAAATCGCACTGCAAATGATACAGTATCAGTTTAGCTTTGCTTATGTGGTAATATAATATTCATCATAGTATATATATATATATATATTTCAAAGTTCATTTGATTACATCGCATTACAAACACCGTGAAGATTTTTTCGTGAAGCTATCTATGGTAACGTTGATAATTGAAATTGGATTACAAAAAAGTTTGAACATGCAAAATATCGGATTCCAATAGTCATTTTAAATTATAATCCACAAAGCGAATTCAATCAAAGTATCACGAATTTATCTTTCAATTCCAATCGACTTAATGTTACGTAACGATAACTCGGGAGTCCAATCTAAGATTAATTTAGAACTTCATAGACGCTAGATTATAAGTCGCGAAAGAAGTTTGCCGATTTCAATTAAAACTTTCATAGCCATCGCGGATGAGTGGGCAAAGGACGTTGAATTTTTATTTTCAGCCACTTTTAACGTAAAGAACAAAGTGGTATCCATCGAACTGTTACGCGAGGCGAATAAAACCTGTATTAAAAAAAAAGACTTTTATTATTTAAAACTCAATATTTGAATTGATGGATGTTGGGACTAGACTGAAGGACTGGTAGGGAAGATGGTGGGAAAGGAATGTACTGACAGGATGGTTAAGGGATAGCTGTATGCTTTATTGCATACAGCCTTGGGATATAACACCTCCCGGGGGTAGTCCTAATAGGTTTAATTACGTAGTTTAGGTTTGAAGCGAAACTAAAAGAAAAATGTGAAATTAGAAATTAACTCTTGTACTAGGTCCTGATTTGTGCTTAGGTATATTGGTCTCAACCCGCAATGCATACTGACTAACAGTCTCCTGTGAACCCTGTCTGTGTTCTTGCAATTCAGTCAAAAGATGGGAATAGTGCTTACGTTGGCTAAACTGCGTTTTTAAGAACTCTTTTAATTGTTCCCATGTCCCGAACTCCTTGATGGAACAAGCTACCTCTGCTCTACCACTTAACTGGCTTAGAATACATTTAATCGGATGCATATTCGTATGCGTTATTTCAATTAACAATAAATGAATGTAAGGTCTCTCTATTCCTATCATAGGGTTTTATGAATTTAAAAAGGATATTTATATCTAGTTCAGCCATGACAAATGCGGCTGCGACTTGTCTGGTAATTCGTGGTGAGCCTACGGGAGATTTTACAGATTCATTATCACTTGGAATTTCTTCCGGAACGGGAATATACAATTTACTATCGTCTACTCGCGATTTTATTTGGTTTTTAAGCTCTTTTGCTAAGAGAGTAATGTTAGTAGGGGATGGAATACGTTTTTGTATATTATCGCAGTCGAAATGTACCTAAGGTTGATACATTTTTAAATAAGTCTCACTATCTAACATACATAAATGTTTTATCTAAATCCGTAACATTGAATTAGAAAAATAAGGAAGTGGCATTTTTATTATACTTACAATGAGATTATTTGTTTTTTAAAGATAACTTATTAGTCTTGTTTTACCATATTTGGAAATTTATTATAGAGTTGATGACCTACAAATCTAAAACCATTATGAAGCCTCACGTTTTATTACGATCTTGGCATATAGATTATTCTTTTTCTATAAATATATATGCATATTAAATGCTTAAGGGCGTCGTGTGCCACCGAACATCTGGTGACACGTTCACGCCCACCCACACTATAAAAAGTATATAAAAGATATAAATAGTAACTTGTGTGACGCGCCCGCGGAATATTTACGTTATCTACATGCAAATAGCTGGGTAATTAAATTCTAATCTGCCCTAGTGCTCAACCTTCCTATGCATTGAAGGTGTATAATGATTTATTGTTTAGGTATTGGGGTTGGCGAACTTATATTAGGTTATAATCATTAATTAGTTTTTAGTTATGTTTACGAGTAGTTTGATAAGTTTTAGTTCGATGAACGTTCAGTTGAGATCTTGTTGATATGTATTATCAAATATGTGAGGATATAAAATGCATAGTGTTAGGCTGCTTAGTGCTGTTTTAAAAGTGGTAATTAAGAGAAAATTTAAATTAAAAACACAGTGTATGACGTGCACAGTGTGGACTTTGTAATGTCCCATCAGCAATACTAAAATTACAATTAAAACGCAATTCGCTTAGACAACGAATAAAACGTTTATAGAAACAAAGCGCTTTGTCAAACACGGCGCGGCGTGAACTTTGGAATTTGCTCCCTCAATATATTGCAATACATTTATATAAATAATAACAATAAAACGGTCGAGCGAGCAATTGTACGAACGCTTGCATAATGATCGTGTCAGCTCATTATCGAGGCCACGGTCACTGGCAAAAAGAAATAAACATTTTTTGTGAATAAACAGTAGTAGTTATGTAGTAGAGTAGGTATGTAATGCCAGTGTAGTGGTCAAGTATGCGATCTAGTGTTAATAATGTTTCGAAACAGTATTAAGTATAGTTTTTTTATTGCTCTAATAACAAATGACATTGAATCGTTGGACATAGGATATAAATAAATGACGCGATTATTATTATACATGTTTTTCGTAACACAAAGTCTACTGAGATTGTTGAGATGATCACAATTACACAATAAGACAAATTGTTCTAGCCCAGAGCCATAACTTGTGTTGTTTAACTGCTAGATTAACGACATATTATTATTGTGTAAGCACAACAAATATTAAATAAAGCCTATATTGATATTTAAGTTCTAACTTTAATATCAGTTTATGTAACAGATACTAAATGTCGTATTGCATGAATTATAGCGGAGCGTTAATTTTATTAGCACAATATAACTGAGCGCTGCGTTTTGCTATAGGTACACTAGAAGGTACAGTTAGTAAATAAACCGTAGCAACCTGTCCCTACCAGTCCCACGCGAATACTAATAGCGTATACTGAGTAAACATGACAATAGTACAACCCTTTGACCCTGCACGTTTAAAAATTCACATCACTCGAACTACCTCAAGGAAAACACACTCAAAAATCCTCATAGCGTTATTTCCCCGTAGCATGGTGTTTGCGCACAATCTTAACTTTTATCTAAAACGACTCTATCTATGAATGTTTTAAGCTCCTATTATACCTACATGTAGATGTATAAGTAGCCGTAATACGAATGCTTATTACGCCACTGACATTACATATGGAAGGGTTATGATTTTAAGCCTGTGTGTTTGGGGTGGGCTCCCGGTCCCTCACAGTCTCTCGCCGATCGATTTTTATAACCGATGTGTTTGTCGCCAAATGTGAAAGGTGAGCTAAATGTCGTTTCAATAAAAGTGAAGACTAGACCCTCTTAGAAAATTTTGTATTCATTCTTTTCATGAGAAACGAAACATTCAACGGCGAACGAGAATTTCTTAATAGGTATTCAGGTGAAGTGGCTTTTAACTTAAATATTGGTACGGCTTTTTGTAAATTTTTTGTTCGAGTAATAACGCTTAACCCGCGAGGCCGAAGAATGTTATTAAATAAAAAGGTTTCACGGAAACTCGAGCAAGCGTCGTACGTCTGAAGTCGATCGTGAGTACTTCGCCTTAGCGATGCATATTTCGCCTCGCCGGCCTTGCCTATTCCCAGAAATCAAAGCGTCCGCTTGGCTCTAGCTACGTATCGTATATAAAGAAACACGGAAGTATCTAGAGATCGAATGCGTCAATAGATTATACACAAATACATAGATTCGAATTGTAAAGGTATCTATGTAGAAGTTCGATCAAATCTTGTGAAAAACTAAGCGGCGCGACTTTGCTTTTGTGAGGAATATTGTTGAAATGACTTGTTGGAACGACTAAAGGGATTAATAAGGATTATTTATTGTATTTTATTTACTTTGTAACACCTCTTTTTTATATTAATGCATTTTGTATTAATCGTGACAGCAACACACGGAAATATGAAGTGGTATTCATATAAAGCAAAAGGTGACTTATACGTTTATGTGTGTAAAATATGCACATTATCACGAATAAACATAATATTATAATTGCATACGTACATACGTTCCTGTCGTATATCATTAGGCGGGTCCACACAGAGCGAGCAGCCTCGCGAAACAACTTCGAAGACAAACTTCGAACTTCTTCTACAAACGAAGAAGAAGCTTAGAAAAAGCTACATGTATGTATATGGATTATGGAAATACCTCGTTTAAATCAGTCGCATGATTACAGCTGCATTTTTTAGAAAGAAAGAAACAAAGAAAGAAAATTTATTGGGCACACACATTTCACAAAAAATAAAATACAAACAATTATGAAAAATATAATAAAAATGGTACTTATGACTAATCAGTGTGGTGCTAAAAAGGATAGTTACTCAGCATAAGCTACGCATGCTGTGAAGTGCTGATTTTCAGCAGCTAACGTGCGTAACAACGCGTTCTGTCATTTTCCTCGGCCGAGCCATATCCACACTGATCGCAGCTTCGCGCAGCACTTGCTTCGCGAGGCTGCTCGCTCTGTATAGACCCGCATTACAATGAAGAGCAGCTCGAATGTCTGTAATGAAATGCAGCTGTAATGATGCGACTGATTTATATGTTAGAACGTCTGCAAACCCATTGATTTATTTGTTTATAATACGATCGATCGATTTTAATGGAAATTGAGATATAAAAACGTCAATGCGTGATAAATAGGTGATATGTGTATCATTATTCTTATTGCTGACGTTTTGAAGTAATTAGTAGCTTAGGGTAATGCGTTTATAAATGTAAAATTAATAGTTCAAACTTTGATATAGGTACCTATTTATAATAATTACAATGAGGTATAGCTAATACACATTACATTAATGATCAATTTAAATTACACAATTAAAATGAAGTAAAAAAAACGTATCTTACTCAAGTTCATGAATCACAATATGTACCTCATAATTATTTTAATCTGCATGACACCAGCAGTTGCGCGACAATACAGTTTAGTTAATAGTTTAATACCAATCCGGTTTTGTGTTTATTCCGAATTTGTGATCACGACCGGTCCATTTACATAGATATATTCAGTTGACTCAATATAACCAACCAGCGGTATACAGTGTGGAAATTTTCGATGGGCCCTGGAGGGAAAGTACTTGAAATACTGAAGATAGCTAATTTTGTTGAGAGGTAACATTCCTTTAATTTTAAAAAGAAAATTCACTTGATTCGACCGGGACTCAAACTAACTAAAAATTAAAAAAATAAATTTGCTATCTTCAGTATTTCAAGTAATTTCCTCCAGGGCCCATCGAAAATTTCCACACTGTATATTCTATGGTATAACTACAGTCGCAGCGATCTAGCGTCCACTGCCTCGTAAATACATCCATTTTTAAGATTAAATCAATAAAATTTATGTGCTCTATTAATTAAGAGATTTGAATCTCACTTATCGTAGACTGCTTTATGGCGTGTGTGAATGGAGTTATGAGTGTGTCTCGGAATATAACGGGCGAGATGATTCTGATGTTTGTGATTATGTTGAATTGAAGTTCTTTCGGTTTTTCTGGAGGTGGTATTAGTACCTGTATTCTGACGCCGTGTAAAATTGTAATGTTGATGTTGAAAGTTTGGAATATAACGGATATAATGTGTGAATAATATATTAGATCTTTACAGGGATTTATAATTTTTATGAGTTGTTGTTGTTAGGTATACTACAACAACAACTCATTGTTCATTGATCATAATATTTAATTATTATCTATAATGAATAAAAATATAATTTTACTATTTTACAAGTTTCCATCAGTTTATTATAACATGTTATTGTTAATGCAATATATATCTAAGGTATATTCTTAGTAATTTCTTACACAGCATTCAGTTACGACTTGGTTGAATTTACGACGTGTTAAATGTATATTTGTTATGTAATTGCTATTTGCAGTATCTATGGTGTGTCGTTACAGTATGTTCTGCGCAGTAGTTTATTTGATTTTTATATGTAATTTCAATGCAATATATTTTGTCTATTTTATGGAATCAATTTTCTTCTATTACGAGTTTTATACTGAAAGCTGTGATCGGGTCTTAGGATGTTCTGTTTGATGAAACATTGGACACAGATAGTCTGAATTTGTTTATGTTAATAACATTTTCGGTTTCGCAAATCGCTTGCAATTAGTTCATATAAGCGTAAGTCCGTATTATATACATATTGCATAGATAATTATCTTACTTACGAAGTACCTACATAAGTAAAAAAAAACTCATGATATTCAATCATTATAAATATGCTAAAATTCACTACATTTATCTCGATAAAACTAATAATTTACCCGATTATCAATCTTGTAAGCTATATAATATATTATTTATTAATATCTTGAACAGAATTTTGTTTCTGCACTACATACTATTTATTTTATTGCTTGTCAAGTGTTGTTTTGCTTTATGTATATAAACTTAATTGAATGCTTGTCATAGTTTACATATTATGTAGGTACATTGTACCTACTTATGTTTTATTTGTATATAATAATCGTTTTTCTTTTTGTTGATAAATAAAGTATTTTTATATGTATATAAATGTTTACTGCGATTGTTATAACTGAAATAGCATTTTAACATAAAATATAATCTGCTTATTTTAACGCCATGTATTGGATTGTTATTTCAACTTCCAATTAAGATTTAAATTACATTAAATATATTCATTTTCATTCTTCAAACACACATTTACATTGGGCATAATTATTAAAACAAATCTTACACAAACATATAATAGGTGTGTTTTGGAATTTTAAATTGGGTGCCTATTCATAAGTTTAAACTTTACTACCTACTTCTCAATTGTTAACGCCACGGGCATTCATGGGAACAAGTCGAATTTAACAAATAAGACACTTAAATTATACCGCATCCCCTCATTAAAAGGGCCTCGGCCTACAGTAACCTTACGTTTTTTGTTCCTTTATAATTATACATTTCCTGGGATACAATTAAGGAAATTCTCTTTAAAAAATACATACGCTCGGTGAGAATAATTGACACAGAATTAATTCGTACCGATCATTCGGATTTCCGCCGAATCGCATTGTAATTTAATTCCAATATGCGACCGTTCGCTAAATATATACAGTCGAATTTACTGTGAACATTATCGATGCATAATTCGCGGTTTAATATCGCATACCGGCGCGGGAACAAGGATATTATCATTCGACTGCTAAAAGGTCACTTGGTTGAGGAGACCGGTCAGCCTTGAGTCGTATAATTCACTTTCGCACTTTGCTGTGCGCGCTGTGGCCCTTCGTGTGGCCTCATTCCGAGTTTGCTTTGTTCCTCAACCTGCTGCCGTATGCCGAACACTTTTTTCTCTCAACAACCTCAAAAGCCACATGCTCTGTTTGTTGTTTGTCCGCGTTCACCGGACGTTTCTTGAACCTTGATATTTCATTTACGATTTGCATTTCGCATGCTATAAATTGTTGTCATAGCGACAGAGGAACTGGTAGCGATCGCTGCCCGCTAATAAAGCTGTACACTTTACGCTATTAAATTATTAACTCGCCGCTAACATTAACTGGGAAACATTATTAGCGTGTCTGAGTCTTGACGCGGTGCAAATATGGTTAATTTAATGGAGTACGGCGCATGAATTCTAATTGGGTCACCTACATCGCGTTCGCTGCTTGTTTAAATACTAGAACCAACGCCGCTCCGTGTTCATATAGTTGCGTAAAAGCCACACAAATAATATTATGCTCGGTGATTCCGGTTCATAGTACACTTTCATGAATAAACTATTCAACGTTCGACCGATACGAATAGTATGAAAGTCAACGGACCTATAAAACGCACGCCCACGTAATTCTATTTATTTGTAACGCTCCGATACGAGTGCGTGTCTGTCGAACGCTTTGTTCGTATCGACGGAATGCCTGAGAATCGACTCCCTTCTAGCTGTATCCTTGGCCGCGTCGACGCATGCCCTCAAATTAGCATAACCCAAAGACGACCAAACACGACGTTCCATTGTGTAATCCGCGCATATTATGTATATTAGATTGTACTGTTAAGGCGTTAGAATGTAAATGCTAGCATCGGTATTGTTTACCGCGTGAATGCGGACTTCAATTTGTATCGACTAATATTAAATGCTATCCGCTTCCATTTTTATTATTTAAAATAAGCGAGGTTTGAATATGAACTTTGGCCTTTGGGTATGCAGGAAAATACAATACTAAAATAGTCATAAAAATTGGTCGACTTTTTATGACTTTTCACAAACAACTTGTGGTGTATTGACCTCACTATTTAATAAATTTTATGATACCATTTTTGTCAGGACCACCATCTTATATAGTATTCCATGTAAGTTATACATTGTTGATAGGTACTATAAAACAAATTTATGTCAATATAGAACCATTATTATAAAATTGTGAATAAATTTTTCTCTGTTTTTATAAAGTTTGTATAATATATTTGAAACCATATAATATTAAGACGATACACAAAAAAAAATCCACTGCTTGGCGGGCGGAGTCTAATAGCTCGCTATCGCGAACGCGGGTGTGCGCGAAGTCATTCTTGCAAACTCGCCGCGCTGCCGCTGGCCGACTCGGGACAAACATGTATGGAGTCGTCATACAGTTATAATATTGTTATACGTTTATTTAATTGTTGATTTATTGGTTTTATTTTCTTGCTTATAAACAAATAATCTTCTTTTTAACAACTTCTTAGACATTATTAATAATTATTATTATTTCGTAATGTTTACTTTATTACAAAATAATACAGGTTATAAATAATCTTTAAAATAACAAAAATATTGTTACTCTGAAAAAATGAAATGGTAGGTACTCAATAACGCGGACTACTGAATTCATTTAGATAGAATTTGATGCTGACGTAAATATTACATCATGCCCAGAAATGAAAGGTACTACTTCTGAAAGAAGTTATTTAAACCCTAATTCTTCTCAGTCAAAGTCAAGAGTGGAAGATATCACTAATACAGTAAAACTGATGCGAAACTTTGGATGTTAATTTGTATATTTTTTTGTTAGTTGTTACTTAATCACGTCAAGACTACATTACCAATTTTGATAAAATATAGCTAATTGCCTGGATTTACACATAGGATACTTTTTATCCGAACTGAACACTTTTGTGGGAAAAAACAGGATTCACGATATAACCTAATTCCACGCGGGCAAAGCCGCGGCCGGAATGATATTTTTTAAATAAAAAAATTGTTTTAAAAAAAACACAAAATATATTGACGCATGTATTTATTTTTTGCACTCTATTATAATTGTAATTATTCATTACAAATAATCAAAATAAAATAGCCAGAACAAAGTTAGGCCCTGGTAGGGTAGGTAGGCAGGTACAGCAATGTGAGACGAACACTGGCTTATTTATACCAATAATAATGTATTATAAACATTAAATTAAGTTTACAACAAAAATACATAATACATATTAGCTAATGTGAAAACGAATCAATCAATCAACCAATCATCCCACAACAATGAAATGTGCACACAAATATTCATCCAAATCGGTTCATGTGATTAGGAGGAGTGACTGCAGCGCCATCTTCCGGGCCCAATTGTGTTTCCAGATCACCCAGGAACTCAATTTAATATACTTACACAAAATTATTCGAAATGAAAACTCACATTACTATGTAAATATGAATATAAACCTGTTTTAGTACTAAGCAATTTCCCGCACAGGTGTAGTAAGTATAAATGAAATAAATATCAACATCAAATTCTTTATACAACATACTTATCTACCACCTACTAAGAAATGTAATTCTTGAAATTTTTTCGTATTTTTTTAAAATATATACTACTCCAATGAGCTCCTGTTCCATATTATGTCCACCATACTTCCACTAAGTTCACCATGATTTTTGCACTTTGTTGCTTTTTGCTAAAAATGGAATCATGCGATAAAACCAGTAGAGCGTTGATAACATACATTTTTGACTGAATAAAGGTACTTACGAAGGAGTGGGTTCACATTGTGAACAATCAGTGGGTTTATTTTCCTTCTGGATTCCGGATTTCTGAAAAGATTATCTATGCTATAAATGAAAAAATCTTACACGTTCGTTATGTACTTAAAACAGGGGTACATATCAAACATCGTCTATAATACAATTATCATCAATTTAAAATAAAACCAACTTACTTCATTAATTTGTTCCAATTGTAAGCATTCTTTTTCCTCCAACCATTATGTTTCTTCTTCTTATTTTCTTTATTGTCCCCATTTGTCTCATTTTGTCTTATCGTGTTGTCACCCTTTTTTACGATTGCGCGAGCGACACAAGTTCCCCGTGTGACGGCCGTAGCGGGAATGACTCGTGCAGCGATCGGGGTAGGAAGGTACAGGGCGGCTCTCGATATATTGGCTGGTCGCGCGCTAATTTCAAGTATTTCTTGTTTATTTCAAAACCATCGCATATTTCAAAATTCTAAATCGGTAGCCGTATAGGTTGTATATTTTATAGTTAATATCCAAAAAGTCGTAACTTTACGTTTGTTATTTTGAAGATGCCAGAGATTAAAAAAAATTAACAATGAGAACTTTGTATTTTTTTTCTATCGAGAAAATATTATGGAATCATGTTTCTAAAACGGTAGACGTATTGTGTTACTATTGAACTTTCTTGTCAAGAATTTTCATCACGACAACTTTAATAATATAAAAATTACTAAGGTTTAAAAAGGGCCGTAAATGTTAGAAAAATTAATTCATCACCTTAAATGTGTCAGATGCCACGCTACGTGTTAGTGTCACGTTATACCTAGCTCTGGGATTACATTTCACTGTTTGTCTGACAGGATGTATGTGTTCAGATTATTGTTTGGGGACTAAGATTTGATATGAGTCTAGGAGACACTTTTTGTACTGACGAATATAAAAAAGTGTCTATAGTTAGATGAGCGTCTCGATGTTATTGCTATGGGGATATTTAATAGACGTTTATGTACCTTTAGTTGCATATTGTTGCGACTTTAAAATCTGATTTATCTATATAAATCAGATTTTTATGAGATGAGAACAAGTACCTATACTATTTCTTTCGAAAACTATTCGTTAGGTAAATGGCAATAACAAAACTCAGTACTTATGTTATAGGCAAACTCCGAAGCTCCGGCGCTCCTAGGTTGGACTGGTCAATCCTAAGGTCAGACTGAATGACTTAGTCAAAGCCCAAACAAATGTAAATTTTCGGCCTTTGACTAAACAATTTTCGTCAAACCTGGGAGAGACTAATTTGGTCAGGCAAACGTCAAAACACAATTTCATTAAATCGGGGTTTGACGAGTCAAACTCCGATATAGGTATGAAGTG
>CAJQZN010040264.1:0-41233 GCA_907164685.1 Colias eurytheme
AATCTCAAGAAGTTCAAAGTGTTTTTCATTTGGCCCCGATCCTACATCTATGTACTTAATACTTATACAAGTTACTGAATTTGAGCTAACTGGCCTTATTTAAAACGCCCAGAAATATTATGTTTATTGCCTTTTTTCAATTTTGTTTTTCGTCTCGTAACTAGCAAACTTTCAAAAAGGGGAGACTAGAGCTGATTGTAAAATATCAAATAGGTATATTTTTTTAATTATTATTGCGACTCGCACTTGACCGGTTTTATTAAACAAACGTTAAATAATGGTTTACGAACAATAAATTATGATTGGCCACTTTACATAACGCTGACTGCGCGCCAAATTTCACTTTGTTGTTATAACAATTATTTATGTAATATATTTTATCTGCCTCATTGGTTTGTTAGTCCGGCCTTCTATATCCAGTCGGGTGAAATTATAATATTAACTAACAACATTTGTATAGGATTTTATCCTTTTTAGGGTTTCGAACATCAAAAGGAAAAAAGCCGAACTCTAATATCACTTTGTTGTCCGTCTGTCTGTCTGTTTATAGTGGTGAAATCTTGCAGGGATAGCCCCGGCTTACGGGGATGGAGCCGTGGTTATTTTGTCATTAAAATCTGTTCAGGCGCCGTTCTTGAGTTATAAATCTTGTAACTAAAGCGATGATGGTAGTGAAATCACGTTGTTTTGAGAGTATAATACTGAATTTGATATTTTTGTTTTTATGGTATTCAAATGCTTTATAAATATAAAGAATAGAAAAAATTCGAACATCGGTCCCGCCTCGTGATCGAATTTTTTCTATTCTTTATAAATATACATATAACATACCTTTTTGCATTGTGGATTATGATGGCAAGAAATTGAATTTATATCAGTGAGAAATTGCAAATTAAGTAATGATCTTTTTACGGGCAGATAAGTACAATTTGAGACTGTTTTTTTACTGACTGACTGTGTTTTTTAACCTTTATTATAGAACAACCTAATTCCCAAAATCAAATTGAGTTGATCGATAAACACAACTATAACTAGAACAAAGAGTGGATAGCATAGTTTATTTCAAGATATTATATCCATAGTGTGTTATGATATCCATCCACGGTTCTTGTGTGTTTCTTAAGATTTAACAAGCTTTCTTATTTGTTGGCGATTACAATATATTGTATCATGAAAATGTTCATTATAATATAATTATGAGCAATCTGTTGTTTCACACCTGTGATCAAATTCCACAGTAATACACAGACAATCAGATAAAAACAATTAATTCATCACGCCAGCCGCAAGATAGGACAATAGAAGAAATTCAAACACCCCCTTTTCGTTAAATAGACACATAAATAATGTTGATCTCGGCTTTACTTACTGTGCGGGGATATTGCTTCAAATGTATATATAATATAATCTATACTAATATTATAAAGCTGAAAAGTTTGTATGTTTGTTTGATTGGTTGTTCGTTTGTTTGAACGCGCTAATCTTGGGAACTACTGGTCCGATTTGAAATTTTTTTCGGTGTTAGTTAGCTCATTTATCGAGGAAGGCTATATAATATCATCACACTAAGACCAATAGGAGCGGAGCAATGCGGGTGAAACCGCGGGGAACAGCTAGTAAACTAATAAACTATAAATATAATAAACTAGCTTTACCCGATTAAACTGGGTTAAATATATTATAAGTACATATTTATTTATTTATTGAATTAAAACTTCTCTAGGCGCGTTGAGAGTAAAATTTCAAGGCAATACCGTCACGTCATGGAGTAAGGCGACGATTGGTATCTTTCAATCTTGCCACAGAAGTTTCACTTCTAACACGTGTGCTCGGCATACACGCTCTTTTTTATATTATGCTTTTCTACGGAAGACATAATTTTGTAAATCGGACCCGCACTTTTTGAGCTCATTTCTTACAATTTCTAGACAAAACATATGCAATTTCATTTTGCAAGGTTCTATCTAGTATCAAAATTAAGCCAATTTTGTAGAATTAGATAACTGTTAAACTATTCACTTTTTACATACAATTGAAAAAACTAACAATATGTATCTTGATTGGTAGTTGAGTTTTGACTCTACATCGTCTAGTGAAATCACTACATAGTATAAAACAAAGTCGCTTTCTCTGTCCCTATGTCCCTTTGTATGCTTAAATCTTTAAAACTACGCAACGGATTTTGATGCGGTTTTTTTTAATAGATAGAGTGATTCAAGAGGAAGGTTTTAGTATATAATTTATTAGGTTTTAGACAAAGCGGGCGAAGCCGCGGGCGGTAAGCTAGTTAATTACTAAACACTTGTACCATTATCAGTAGATATCGAATTCCTAAGATACTTCAAAGTGTAGATTATAATGCTATTAGATCAATTAGGATTAGATATATCTCCTTGCACAGTGGGTAAACCATCTCAAGGTTTATTAGTAAAAGCAAACAATGGGATATTCCGTGCGAAACGCAATCTTATGTGAACGGAATAAGGAAATGGGCCGTTGCCTGAAAATGACTGCCTTAAATGGGGCCGAAAATATGGAACGATCGAGAGTTAGGAAAACTTTGATGCGGTAATTACATTATTATTAAAATAATATCGTCTGAATGTATATAGTGTTTCAGATAACATATTATATTGCTAGAAAAGCAATAGACTTTAGATAAGCAAGTCACTGAGAAAAAGGACGACTTAATTTACTCAGGTATATAATATGTTGTTTCGTTTTATTTTTTTTTATTTATGTTATATGAAGGTGATTACTTTTTCCTTCGTGCCACTTACTGCTTTTCCATGCAGATTTAGATCATAATCTATACTAATATTATAAAGCTGAAGAGTTTGTTTGTTTGTTTGTTTGAACGCGCTAATCTCAGGAACTACTGGTCCGATATGAAAAATTCTTTCGGTGTTAGATAGCCCATTTATCGAGGAAGGCTATATATCATTATGCTACGACAAACAGGAGCGCAGCTAGTTAGATATATTATTATTAGAACCATGTAAGAACAAATCCCGTCCCAACTGTTTTATTCAAAAAAAGCTTTGTACTTGACATCAGCTACATATACGAATACAGGTGTAGGTACTACTATATATAGGTACATGAATAGAAACAGAATCACAAATACAGATAAAAATTCTGATGAAGACATAGACACACATACAACTGCTACTAAAGATATAGTAATAGATACCGATACAGTTACTCATAAAGAAAGAGATACTATTTATAATACCGCCTCCACACATTCGAAGCCGCGATAATCAGATGTCTTTGAGAGCAGCGCTGTTAATCTAAAGAACTCGGCATTGTTTCGCCGTGAATGGCGTCCGATACCGAATTATCTGGCGGAAGCCGTCTCAAATATTTACTTTATTTATCAAAACTGCGTCTGCCATTGTATTAACCCATAGATAATTATGTTTCGCGGATTAATTCAATTATTTTGGCACAAATATGTTTGTTGCTTCATCTTCTTTTGGTGTGAAATGTTTGGAATGTCTGTTATGAAAAATAGGGTTTCATTTGTGGTTATGACGTCATACATTGTACAGATGCTGAGCTGTCTCCTTTTTGTCAGGGTCGATAAGGTTGCTGTGCTATGCATGTCTCCCTTTTAATATGTATTAAAATTTGTAATGGTACATAAAATTGTTACACAAATAAATAAGAATATTGTCAGTCAAAATTAAGGTCAAAATATACAGAAAAAAAACATCACGCGCACGATTCAGGCCCGCATTTGAACGCTACTCCATACCTGCTCGTAAATTGTCGGTTACAATTCATTCGGCCGCCGCTCGAATTTACGGGTTGCTAACTGTGTGTTCGTCATATATTGGAAACATACGGGAGACGGTTAGTGGCGTTTCTTGTTTGAGGAATTTTCGTAGCTTTGAAGTGAGAGATTTCGCAGATCTCTATCAAGGAATGTATCGTATTAGCTAATAATAATTACTAGCTGTGCCCCGTGGTTTAACCGCAGCGCCCAGCTCCTGTTGGTCTTAGCATGATGCCTATAGTCTTGCTCGATAAATGGGCTATTTAACACCGAAAGAATATTTTCAAATCGGTCCAGTAGTTCGTGAGATTAGCGCGTTTAAACAAACAAACAAATAAACAAACTCTTCAGCTTTATAATATTAGTATAGATTACATTTTCTTACTTACCAAACTCTACATAGTCTGTGTAAAGTTTTCAATTATGTATGAGCATAAAAAACAGCATGCATGAAATAATAATATGGTCATTCTGCAGAAGAGGAATAAACAACTCATCCATCCATCATCACAAACTTACGTTAATACATAAATAACTAAACCATTAGTAGACCTTTTCTTACAGACTAGATTGATGTTTAATTTTATCTCGAAGGCTTTCACGATTATGATATTAAGTATAATATTAAAAATCAAACAAGGTTGACTACTTTTTTACCCTGTTAAGGATGCTGATTATACTAGAAATAACCAAATTATTAACGGAATAAAAATATTAGAGAAGGAGCTCTTTCTATTAGTTAATAAAACATACTAACCGTTTGTTCCAGCTTCGCGTGGGCTGACCCATGAAAAAATTGTAGGCAGTCGATAAATATGTAGGTACCTAGTTTCCTAATTGTAAAATAAATTTGCAATCCGTTATTCAGTTACGATTTAACTAAACTAACTAACAATTAAATCTTCTTTAATTTATATACAAATCATTGACTTTTAGTGCAATATATTTATATTATTTTATAAAAAAGCGGCGTGTTATTTCGAATTCACTCCCGTGTGTCGCCATCTATTTGAGCTCAGACAATTTTGCGATATAAGCTGATTTCGGTATCACGAGAGATTTTCTAATACAATCCCTAACTAGCTGACTTGCTATTGGTTTTTCTTATTTGCTCAACTGTGTACAAATAATTGATGATCTTGTATTGTCGACGGATGTAATTAAATCGATTTATCCGAATGGTAAATGCTTTAATTCAAATAATGTATTTTCTTTTTTCGATAAAATAATGTTTTGAAAAAAAAAGAGTAAAATTTCAAGAAAAAAAATATCGTATCAATATGTCTATCGTATTGTCATTGTTAAGTGTACCAAGTTTGAATTCTATCAGTCTATTTACTGCAAACATACATACAAACATACAAGTGCAATCAAACCGTTAAAAAAACGTCAAACCTCATACACAAAACATGCACAAACAGACAAAAAATCTCTCCCGTTTATAAAAACCCCCTACCCGATGTCACAACATCAATTCGACGAAATAAACAACGGCTAAATATTATTCGAGTTATATATAACGGTCTGTTTCGGAAAATTGACGGTTAAACACGCAGCCAATTTAGAGACGACCCCTTTTTTAGGGATCAGTGGATATTTTTTGGCTTTTTAATTTTACTTCTTTGCTGTATGCAATGCTGGGTGATGAGTTGATTTTCTAAACGTCTCTACAATTGGAAACTCATAATTTTTGAGCTATTATATAGCTTCTATCGCGGGCCTTGAGCGCGGGGACCGAATCGAGAAATTCCGTAACGAAAAAACCTCACGCTCCCCACACCGACGGACACGGAGGTGTGTCTTGAAGGCATGCTATGCAATAGCTTTACCGCGGCAGTCCCCGAGTGGCACACGTCTTTTTATTTATAACACTAGCTAATGCCCGCAGCTTCACGGGGTAGAATTGATCAAGATCATTTCTTAGCGGATGCTTACGTCCTAACATACGAGTAGGTTATATCTGCATGCCAAATTTCAGCCAAATCCTTCTTGTGGTTTGGGCTGTGCGTTAATAGATCACTATGCCAGTCAGTCAATCAGCTTTGAGTTATACATATAGGTATGTTTAGATTTATAAAGTGTGCTATAATGTTATAACAATTATTGTTATGTTATGTTAACCTATTCATTTGTTCAGTAAAAGGACTTTAGCTAGAGCCTCTTGAATAAAAAAGTCAGGTTTGAAAATAGAAAGATAAAGAACAAATATGTAATTCTTATTTTAGACGACGCGGTTGGCGCAGTGGTAAAGTAACTGCCTACTGAGCCGTCGGTCCCGGGTTCGATCCCCGGTCAGGGCAAATATTTGTGTGATGAACTCAATTATTTGTTCTTGGGTCTGGGTGTTATCTATATATGTATTTATTAAATACTAGCCGTCCGCCCCGGCTTCACCCGTGGTACATGTTTACGTTTTCTCTACATAAGAACCATCCTCGTACTTCAAGGAATATAATAAAAAAAAGAATTATCGAAATCGGTTCAGCCGTTCTCGAGTTATGCGCTTACCAACACATTTTGCGATTCATTTTTATATATAAGATTATATTTATCGTCGCCTAGTACCCACAACACAAGCCTTAATTACTTACTACTTACTGTGGGACTAGGTCGATTTGTGTAATAATGTCCTATAATATTTATTTATTATTTATTTATTATTTATATCTAACTAATAATAAATTTAATCTGCTCTAACGTATGTGTATTCATAAAACACTAATAAACACACAAACATACACTCACTCGATAAACTCGATAAACTAACTCTTATAAAAGGCTACGGAACCCACGTCCGAAATACGAATCAAACTTCACAATTTTTTGTAGAAGGTCTCAACCTAGATTAATGACTTGCCACTTATCTAGAGCCGAGCCAGGAATTCAAATGAAAATTGAACGAAAATTGTCCTATTATATTGGGGGTATTTAATTTTAAAGCCCCGTGGCATTTTTGTTATGCAAAAAACGTCATACGTATAGTCGAGCCAATTTAATAGGCAACATTTGACGTCTATCAATTTTATCTTCATAGGGTGGTAACCTGCTTAAAAACATCGATTAAAGTGAATTAATCGATACGGACTTGAAACATTTGTCAATCGAACTTGAAACACATGTCAATAATTTATGATGATTTTTATTCCCAAGTAATCAATGCATTCGATTCTATGTCAGATTTCCATTTTTAGAGTAACGTCTCTGGTATTTAAAAAGAAAAAAGGTTTATTGACACAAAATTGTAGCGACGTCAGTTCTTTAAATCAGAAATTGTTTATTATGTTTAGAATGGTTTATCAGTAAAATCAAATCCTAAAATTACTTGTATCGGTCATTATTATTATAAATATGTAATCGTAATTGAAAAAAGTTAAGCAAATGTGCAGTTCTAACAAAACGAAATATCATATAATATTATTCTATGTCGTCGTTACTAGGTCACGTTGTTGAATTTTGTTGAACTGTCAAATGTTGCCTATTAAAATGGCTCTACTATAGTATCTTAATTATTAAAGTAATGTGCTATCCAGACTATAATTTATCTATTTACCAAATTTTTGCCGATCTAATCAGCTGTTACTAATATTTTCTAATACAATTTTATTGAAGTGAAACTTCTTTATCGGGGTTGGAAAAAATTGAGTGTAACATTTTTTCGTTACGCGCCATCTTTTTCTTATCTCTACCACGCGTGATTCGACGTATTTCTGTAAACTTGCATATAGTAAATTATATTTTATTGAAATATAAGGTCATAATGAAGTTTCACTTCTTACGTGTGTACACTAACTAGTACACGCACACATTTTTTTCCTTAAAAAGGTATGTAAAAATGTTTATCGATTTTATATCTCTTGAAAGCTGAAACACTATCTTGTTCTAAGTATAGCTGTGCCCCGCGGTGCTCCGCTCCTGTTGGTCTTAGCGTGATGATATTATAGCCTATAGCCTTCCTCGATAAATGGGCTATCTAACACCGAAATATTTTTTTCAAATCGGACCAGTAGTTCCCTAGATTAGCGCGTTCAAAGAAACAAACTCTTCATCTTTATATTATTAAAAGTATAGTACGATTGCTTACTTTATCTTATGTCTTTGTTTATTTATATTGATAGCGATCACTAAAAATAAATAAGTTATTTTTGTAGTTTATAATAAATAAAATTGCATAGAACATAATCCGATTTATTTCGTATCAGTATCGGATAACGTAATTTTTGGCGTTACAAAAAAGATTAACCATTTATAACAGAGAATTCGTGATCTACGTAGATCGAATATAACTGGATGTGACATATCTGTCACGAAGTTTGAAATGTGCTCCTACTTAGGTAGGAGTATAGATAGCACTGATTTATGTTTTCATGTTTTCATAATAATATAAGTACATGCAGGCCTGGAAGAAATCGCTTTTAAGCGATAAGGTCACCTTTTGTACTTTACCTCGCATCCATACAAATATATATTATACTGTACATTGTAATATTAAATGGTGTGGTACAATAAATGATTAAATAAATAAATAAATTCGCATACATTTAAGTGATACAAACAATATGTGCACGTTGCTTGTATAATGCTCTATGACTCTATGTCATTGATTTGACAAAATTATTAAATTATTACGTTTTCACCTTACCTTATTAACAATAAGCTCAAGTGTGTCTCAAGAGAAGTTAAAATAAAATCTTGAATGCAATAAAAATGTACTATGCGTACCAACTAAGAATAGGACCGCGCTTGCTGCCACACGAAAACTATCAAATTAGTACTGCCAGCAAAAAAATGTGCGAAAAAGAATTTTCATATAATTATTTTTTATTGTTCATGATTATATTTAATTATTGTATAATCGTTATATTCATTAAAAAATACTATTTATTGAATTTCACTGATGGATTATGGATAAATTAATTATACAGGTATGGAAACAGTATTCATAAAAAGTTAACATTTTCATAGTTAATGCGGAGATAGCAGTGACAGCGACAGCAATGAAGATTCAGAATACGACGACGATGACGCTTTGTTAAGTGGTGTAGAGGAAATATTATCCGATTGATAAAAACTGAAATAATATACATATATGTTTTTTTTATATACGTGCTTTTATTTTCAAATCCTACTCATTCATAATAAATTTGGCGTGAAATGTACTAGAAATACCAACAAAGCGTACATTAAATATTTAAACTGAATATAATTTCTTTATTGATTTTTTTGCACACCATACGCTTTGGTAATGAAGTTAGCGCGTATTACTGAACAATATGGCGTCTTGACAGTCCTATTCTTATTTGGCACGCATAGTAGATTAGACGAATACGAAAACATTAAAAAAAGAATGTATCACATCTGCTTATCTGAAACTGAAACTGCTAACTGCAATAATATCACAGAACCATTTAGTCATCTACCAACCAGTGTATTCAGCGAGGATCCTAATCTCACTCTAAGAAAAAATAAACTATCAATTTACAAGTCCCATCCAGTACTTTATATCTATCGAACCTAGATTTATCAGGCAATAAAGCAGTCGCAGCTAACTATATATTATTGGAGCGTTGATTTTTTGACTTCGTGATTAAGATTTACGGTATTACATAGGGCTTACAGATTTTCACAGCTCCATTCCGACGGTTTACAATGGTTTAGTGACAGATAAAAAATATTGGACCGTTTCGGGATGAATCTTTGTTGAAATGTAAAAAAAATAACTGTTTTTGTAATTCTTGTGAACTTATACCTATATCTAATAACCTATTTATGTTGGAATCATTTTTATCACTCTTAAATGTGCTTCACTTTTGTGTTTGTATGTTTAACTAGCTTTCCGCCCACAGCTTCACCCAAGTTTTTAAAGGAAACCCGCATAGTACCCGTTTCCATGGGATTTCCGGGATAAAACCTATCCTATGTGTTAATCCAAGTTACCCTCTATATGTGTGCTAAATTTCATTGTAATCGGTTCATTAGTTTATGCGTGAAAACCATACATACATACAAACCTTTCCTCTTTATAATATTAGTATAGATATACCCGTGATTGCTATTACTTGGATGTGTAGGTATGAAGTTTGGTACAGGATAACTTACAGTCTGGATTTTTAGCTACTTTTTACGAGTGACGCCGCGGCCGCGGGTTTTAGCTAGTTAACTAATATTATAAAGTTGAAGATTTTGTTTGAACGCGCTAATCTCAGGAACTAAGGTCCTATTTAAAAAATTATTTCAGTATTAGATAGCTAATTTATCAAGGAAGGCATAGGCTATCATCACACTAAGACCAACAGGAGCGGGGCAATGCGGGTGAAACCGTGAAGCACAGTAGTACATATATCATGGAAAACACAATTAAATCCATACAAACAAAACCGCTGAACGAAACTAGTCTAAAGATCTTTTTAAATAATAAACACATTACCTTTTGTATACAACAAACCTTCCCAGAACGCAATTAACGCTCTTTTATACAAATTAATGTATAATTTATTTAGTAATTAAAAACAGGACGCGACGACAAAATACCATTTAACGTCGATCAAAAACTCTTTATCGTGAATTCTGTAAAGGATGCCGTTAAATATATTTAAATTTAATTGAAAATTGAGTTTGTTCTTATTTATTACTTTATTATAATGTAAGACTTAATTCTGTTTTGAGTGGGTCGTACTTTGTATATACTAATATTTTAAGTCTGTGGCACTTTTTATTTTTATGCTGTTTATTTTTTAAGGTTGCTAATGTTTGTTTCTTAAAATTACTTTACTTTGTTTTATTTGTAACTAGCGGTCCGCCCCGGCTTCGCCCGTGGTACATAATATTTACGTTTTCTCTACATAAGAACCATCCTCGTACTTCAAGGAATATAGTAAAAAAAGAATTTATATCGAAATCGGTTCAGCCGTTCTCGAGTTATGCGCTTACCAACACATTTTGCGATTCATTTTTATATATAAGAAGATTATAATGTAAGACTAATTAATTCTGTTTGAGTGGGTCCTAGTTACATACTAATATTTTAAGTCTGTGTCACTTTTTATTTTTATGCTGTTTATTTTTTAAGGTTGCTAATGTTTGTTTCTTAAAATTACTTTACTTTGTTTTATTTGTAATCAGAAACGTGTCTGGCAAATACATTTCCTTCGTCCAAATACCTATAATGAATATATTTTTGTTATTCATAAAAAAATATTGGTTTAAACATGGTCGTTTTTTTGTTTCGATTCATTTATTTTAGCATTATTGTGTGTCCTATTGTTACGCAATCATCAAAGCAGATCCAATATGATGGTACTTTTATCTGGCACAAAACTGACTTTTCAAGAAGCAAATTAGAAATAAAGAAATACACATTTAACTCGGACAAACACACTGAATCCAACTAGTTAAGCAATAATATAAATTTTGCATTAACCTTGTCAAGTACAACTACAGTTAAAGCGATACAAAAGCGTCGCGAAGCGAAGCGAATCCGAATTACAAATCAAGGAATCTTGTAAAAATAATGTTTAAAAACGGTTTTAAATTTAAAATTCCGTATTCGACCACTCTATTATCATAAACGGCGGGAGATTCCGCGCGAAAAGCATTCTTTTGAATTAAACCTTTTTGAATTCGTTATACGGTTTTCAGCTATTCAAAGGGGTTTTACTATTTTCGGGTAATTTACGTAACGATGTTGCTAATTTTAAGTCTAAGTGCCGGGACTAGGTCATTATTTAGCGAGGCATTATGTGGTGTCTAGACGGTATTGCAGCATGACATGCGTTACGTCATGCATGATCGTTTAGATCGCATTGATTTGTACTTATATCCGAAGGTTTTACCCGAGGCATTATGTGGTGTCTAGACGGTATTGCAGCATGACATGCGTTACGTCATGCATGATCGTTTAGATCGCATTGATTTGTACTTATATCCGAAGGTTTTACCCGAATTAATTTGAGTACATTAAACGATGTTGTACAGCTTGTAGTTCTTCGATGTACGGACTTTTCAACAACACAAAAGATTCAGTAGTTCCCGATTTATGATCAACCAAACCAACATTACATTTTGATATGTATGAACAACATACATACAAAGATTTCCTTATACAAGCATAATGTGATGCAGAGCGCAGATAATATATTATGTATTCTATCAAATTATAAATGCATATAAGTATGCGACACCATAACGTGGAAAGTAAAGCTACGCGAACGTGCGAAGCTCCTTTTTATTTCAGTATACGTGCTTACAAGCTTAATGTGTCCATTGGACTGTACGGCACGTCATTGCGGTCGCTTATATAATTAAAAAGTCGTCTTGTGTAAGAAATCGTTTATTAATCAAATCCCTAAACTTCACTTAGTGCATTTAGGTAGCAGAATATTAGTAGATATAACAAATAAGTTCTTGACTGATATATTTATAATGTCAATATGATTTCAGAGATTTGTGTGTTATTCTGCGTCTCTGAGTTAAAAGTAATATTGGACGTGAAGAAAAAATAGGAAGTTGTAAGTGTGATAATAAATGGATTTACATATTTTCAGTAACATTACATCTACATGACATTTAAGAAATTAGACAATTGAGTGACGTCTGCGGTTCATAACATTTTTTCACTATTTATTTTTCTATATTACAGGAGGACTATCTTTTTTTGATTTAGTCAATCTGAAATAAATCGCAAAGGATATGAAAACAGTAAAATAAACTAAAGACATGACAATTTTAATATATACACAAATGACGTGACACAATGAAAACGCACAATATATTTGACATGCGGGATCATTACGTTTTTACGAGGCGTAATTTCGACGGCACCTCTTACGGCCATGGCTTTAGATGACCTGGCTATATATTTAGTAAATAATATAGTAACCGTGTGTTCAACTAGTTTTATGTTTGTACAAAATGTAGGCTTTTTGATTTTTATCGAATCGATTTTTTTTATTGGGTATATTATACTGTGATGCTTTCAAAGAATATAGTGAGTGTTATATTGTGTTTATTTCAACGTAGAAATTTAATGTAGAAATATCACAATATTTCACGTCTATAATATTTGAAAATCACAACTTATTATCTTATTGATATTATTAAAGCGAAAATTCGTACGAATATATGATTATATATAGTATTTTTATTAATAATAACTCTATCTGAAAGAAATTTAGGACAAAGATATATACTATCCTGGATAAACAATTAGTTCCTAGGCTTATCACGCTACTCTATAGGTAAAGTTAAGTTACGAATAATAAGCTCCTGGAAAAAAGGTGTTTCTAAGAAAATCTTCTTTCCAACGAAACATTAATTTTAATATAAATCACGCTCAAAAAGTATAAAGAGAAACAAATAATCTTCCATTTATACGTAATATTTATCCTCAATAATGAAAAGAAACTTATTTCATTTAATAACTAACAGGAAAACGAACTCAAGTCACAAACAGAACATGATTAAAACAATACGTCAAATAACAATTATTTAATTTATTTAGATATTTTTAACAATAGACTAGTTAAACCGCCTTTAAATTTTTAATAACTAGACCAATTTAAAATAGAACGCAGAAGGCACCAGCTACCAAAAAAAATAGGTTCTCCCAGTCCCAAGTTCTGAGATAAATCCAAGGACATTATAATTTATAAGTAAAAAGGTGTAGACACTCGTGTAGACAGGTTACCAACACAACATTCGATCTTCAGACACGGCACACTAACGCACACACGATTAGACGTCAAAGTGAGATAGCATGATTCAACTATCGTGAGTGAAAAGGAGTACCGATGTAAAATGTAGCTAATGAGCCATATTTCGACGTGCCACTGAAATAATATTGTAATACTGTGGCCCTAGTGCTAATAACCTATCTATAACTGTTTAAGTACTAATTTAATAATAATATCATTGAGTAAAGCTGTTCTTCAATAGACAGCTAAACATGCTGTACTGTAAGAACAAATGTAACAACTTTATACCACGGTTACGTATACAATAATTGTATCGAGACCCTCCTCCTTCTATTTGAAGTTGGTCAACAAAACACATGCATTAAAAAAACGTTAAATTCGAAGTCCCGCCATTACAAGTTCTAGAACAAAAATAAAAATGGCGGACGCGGTTCATCTGTGCACGCTCCTGTGATGGATTAGCTTTGTAATTAAGAAAAATTCCAACGAAAAAACTGTGAATTTATCTCCATTACTTACATCAGATTGTTTGAATTTAAATGTGACGACTGGTTTATCTTTTGAGAATAAATTATGCTAATTATTGCAATTTAGACTAAGACTGGAGATCGGACCGTTACATATTGGTACTTACTATTATATACTGTTTAGATTTTTCTAGTTAAAAGAATTGTATTATTTTTTTAATTTGATGATTAAAAAATTGTACGAAGTAAAATGCTAGGTGTACAATCGATAAAATATTATTGAACTAGGAGTTATTTGTAATGCAGATATATTTATTCTGTCCTTTCTTCCTTGTCCTTCTGTCACGACACGGACGTCTAAATTAACCTGAAACAGACAAAAATAATTAAATTACTTTTAATCATTACACAGCATATTAAATACTCTATTTCTTTCTTCATTATGTCAAATACCTTATGCCACCAATACTGTTTTATATTATCTGCTGTTAAATAACAAAATTGACAATCCTGTAGCACGGGGACCTGTGGTGTGTGTGGGCACGAGCCGTGCAGTGGCGCTCGCGGAGAGCCTACTCCGTGCAGCTTTCGTGCTAAATCTGAAGTGGACCTAATTAATGTTAAGATTGTATCGTTTGTCTCTAATTGTACCTTATTTTTAAGTCAAACTTTGTAATAATTGTTATCTTTGTGCGTGGTGGTATGTTTTGTACTGTAAGTTAAAGAATAAATAAATAAATGAGTGAGGACGTGTAGCGAAGAATGTGTTTGTATATATAACCAATAATACCCAATACTAAATACTATAACCAATAATAACCAATCATATCGCTTCATTTAGTTTAAATTTTGAAGCGATGCTATTGGTTAAAATAATTAGTTGGGGTAAATGAATTACTAAGTGAGCGACTGACTGCGAGCGATGAAAAATTAATAGATCAGCAAGCAGCAAGCACCCTACACTAACTAATTTAACATAAAACCCACCAAATTATTTATATAATAATTAAACATACATTTCTACAATGGCAATAAATTGAAAAATTAATATAAACGTTATTAATTCGGCCATAGCAATACGTCCCCGAATTGATATTCGTCAATAAATTATTAAAATGTGCAACAATTATTATAATTTGCTTCGCGATCGAGTTGCATTGGTATTATGTTTGGATGCCCTGGTAGGGTCAGGTTTGACGCATAAGCGATAGCGATTTCTGTATTAATAGATGCATTTTTGTACTACGTCTGCATTTAAAAAAATATGAATGAAGAGTTTAATCTAGATAATAATATAATTGAAAAAAACTTAAAAAAACACGCTTAAAATTATGAAATTACTAGCTTTCCACCCGCAGCTTCGCCCGCGCAGTCAAAGAAAAACCCGCATAGTTCCCGTTCCCGTGGGATTTCCGGGATAAAACCTATCCTATAACCCGGCAAAAAGGTGCCTATGTCCTTTCTCGGGTATCAAAATATCTCTATACCAGAGTTACTTTCGCATTTATAATAACAGTATGGATTGCATTATCACCGATCCTTTAACCTAAACATAACTAATAAACCACTTAATTCATTTTGAAATCTCTGTCACTATTAGAGATGTATTATTAGATTGAATCAGGCAACTTTATTTAATAAAACTGCTTAAAATGTTCATTTTCGAGATAATTCTTTAAAGAATAATGCGTATATGCTTCAAACGTAGCCTAACTTCACCTACTTGAAGTTTAAACCAAAGTTTCAGTTCACATACGTAACTATCAGTTAAAGTTTTGGACAGAATTGAACTTCTTCGTAATTGATCGCTATCCATTTAAACTGAACTTTAAAGCCGATTAATTCAAAAACATAAGAAGACAATTCAATTAGGTTTTATTTTATTTGATACTAGCTGTACTCCGCGGTTTTGCATCACGTCTTAACGTGATAATAATAATATAGCCTTCCTCGATAAAAGACATGACAAATTTATAATTAAATTTGACATGTCAATTTTATAATTTGTATTTTTAGATTAATTATTTATTGCGTAGTTTAATTTTAATTTTAATTTAATTTTTCTGTGATTTTATGTATTGATTATTATTATTTGTGATATGTCAATTTTATATTTTATGATTGTGAGCTTAATTTTATATGTGTATTAGTGATTTTTGTGTATTGTGTGTAAAATGAGTCTCTGTTACTCTTAAATAAAGAATTTATTATATTATTATTAAAAGGACTATATAACAGGGATTTTTTTTTAAATCGGAGATAAGCGCGTTCATGCATAAATACTCTTCAGTTGTACATATAATATTATTATAGACCATCTGTGCACCCTGGCTTCGCCTGCGGTACACGTACACCGTCGATTTATCATATTTTATCCTACCAATATTATAAATGCATGTATGTGAGAATGGATTGATGGATGTTTGTTATTCTTGCTCTATCTCTCTATTACTGAACCGATTATAATGAAATTTGGTATATAGGTAGCGGATGACCCAGAATAAGACATAGGTTACAGACATTTTTATCCCGGAAATCCTACAGGAAGGGTCTACTTTTAAAACGCGGGCGAAGCCGCAGGCGGAAATTTTATAGTAATAACTAGCGGTCCGCCCCGGCTTCGCCCGATGTACATATGAAAAATAGATGTTGGCCGATTCTCAGACTTACCCGATATGCACAGAAAATTTCATGAGAATCGGTCCACCCGTTTCGGAGGAGTATGCAGACTAACATTGTGACACGAGAATTTTATATATAAGAAATATGTACTTACGTATAAAGTTTAAATACTCTTTATTGATGCTTTTTATCGACTCGTATTAAACGCAATAATCTTTTAGCTTAAACCCTAAAGATGTACACTCATGTAGATATTACACAGACATAAATCCATAATACTATTATAAAGTAAAGCCGCGTTCACGAAAGCATCAAAATAAGTAATTCTGAATAATTAATTTCAAAATTATAGCTAGTTTTATAACTTCTGGATATATGTATTTACCATAGGTATTTACTCATTATGTTAAGTTTATGTACCTATCAGTTAAAATTAAAATATATTATATAGAGCATATAAAAATTTTATACAATAATGAAAAGGCTTTAAATTATAATACAGGGTGTCTCAGCGCCGATTTTAAACTTTGAAAATTTGTATAAAAAAAAACAAATTGTATTCATAAAATTTTTACTGTAGTTAATTAAAGTGTATTAGTGCGGATTTTATGTACAGAATATTACACCGTCAAGATGTCTTCCATCATGGTGAATGCACTCTTCAAATCGGACACGCAAATTTGCCGAGACGCGCCGAAGGATGTCCGCTGAAATGGCTCTCACTTCTGTCGTTATTTTAGTCTTCAACTGCTCCAAATTTGTAAGAGGGGTATCAAAAACTCTTGCTTTGAGACAACCCCATAAAAAAAAAGTCAGCGGGGGATAAATCGAGAGATCTGGGTGGCCACAATATATAAGAGATTGAAACTGGGTGTCAAAAGATTAAAGCACTGAAAATTACAAAAAGAAAGAATTTATTAGATATTATAGTAGTCTATAAAAATTTGACCACTAGATATCTAGTGGTCAAATTAGACTAAAACTCAAACTCAAACATTTATTTATTCAATTAGACTTCTTATAAAAGCACTTTTGAATCGTCATAATAATTTTATGAAACTAACTTTGGTCATTACTACTTTAGGATAATAATTACAGTTCTATCACTTTTTTAACCTGTAAAATAAAATTTTAATTGTACCTGGAACACGATCATTATAAACACAGCTTTACCCAATAAATATTTTTCGCAATAAATTGTCTAGTTAACGATATTATAATTGGTTAGTAATTAATTTACGAGTCAATTTATTTTATATTATCTTATGTTTATTGTTAATACTAGCGGTTATGCGCTTACCAACACATTTTGCGATTCATTTTTATATATAAGAAGACTAGCGGTCCGCCCCGGCTTCGCCCGTGGTACATATTTACGTTTTCTTTACATAAAAACCATCCTCGTACTTCAAGGAATATAATAAAAAAAGAATTATCGAAATCGGTTCAGCCGTTCTCGAGTTATGCGCTTACCAACACATTTTGCGATTCATTTTTATATATAAGAAGATAATTAATTGCAGATCGTAATAGCGATGTTTGGTTTATTTCTATATTTAAACTAAACATGTTAAATTCCTTAAAGTAGATCAAGTATTGAAAATCAGGGAAATTTCTAGAAGGTGATTATGTAAATACTAGCTGTTCCTCATGGTTTTACCCACAGTGCTCCGCTCCTGTTGGTCTTAGCGTGATGATATATAGCCTACATAGTACATACTATTTCGAATGGGCTATCTAACACCGAAATATTTTTTTTAAATCGGACCAGTATTTCCTGAGATTAGCGCGTTCATACAAACAAACAAACTCTTCGGCTTTATAATATTAGTATAGATATTACACCAAAATACATGCATTGTGTACTGATACTTATACCTATAAATATAAGCAACAAAACTTTAAAGTCAAAAACTAACTACTTACATATAACTACATAAAAATAGTAACTTCCCTTTAACTGACAAATAATTGCCATTACCGCTTTAACAGTCCCGTCACGTTTGTCTGTCTGTCTGTGCGAACTTATAAGCGTTTGGGTAGACGCCAAGAATTCTAGCCGTATTTGAGACCTAAAACACTGTAATAGGACTAGACTATGTGCAAGTAAATTCGGGAATTTAATTTGTTAATAGTTATTTTTGGCTTGTAATAAATTGCGGAGTTTTATGTTGTTTTTGAGTCAAAACCAGATTTACAATTGAAATTCACGAAATATTCTTATTTTCAGGTTGTCCCGTAAGTGGTATACACATAGAGTTTTTAGAATAAAATACGACTTATAAAACAAGATACATCGAGGATTTTATTTTATATTTTACGCAACTGCGTATGAAAAACTATAAGTTCCTAGCATAGTACACCACCTGCAGGACACCTTGTCCATACTTAAATATTATAAATGCGAAAGTAACTCTGTCTGTCTGTCTGTTACTCAATCACGCCTAAACTACTGAACCAATTTTCATGAAATTTGGTGAAGAGATATTTTGATACCCGAGAAAGGACATAGGCTACTTTTTATCCCGCGAAAATGATGTAATCTCGGAAATCCCACGGGAACGGGAACTATGCGGGTTATTCCTTGACTGCGCGGGCGAAGCCGCGGGCGGAAACCTAGTTATAAATAAATGTCTCTTTCTTTCGTTCTTATAAGATTAGAAAGTCTTATAGGAATAAAATTATTAAGAAATGCATTACCAAATCCATGAATATTATTGAATGAAATTTGAACCCCTTTACACATTTAAAAAAATAACAACAAAAACAAATTACTTGCGTACTTATCATAAAAATTGTGACCTTTTTTTCATTTTTATGAGCGACTAGCTTTCCGCCCGCGGCTTCGCCCGCGTTTTCAGAGAAAAACCCGTTCCCGTAGGATTTTTGGGATAAAATCTATCCTATGTCCTTTCTCGGGTATCAAAATATATCTATACCAAATTTCATGCAAATTGGTTCAGTAGTTCAGGCGTTATTGAGTAACAGACAGACAGACAGAGTTACTTTCGCATTTATAATATTAGTATGGATATCGAAGCTTCCATACAAGCAAATCCTCGAAAGCATTAATTATAAACAGTTAATTACGACAGTCATTAGACAGCCGGTAAGTGAAAAGGACGGAATATCTCATATCAGCTTTGGCGAGATTAAAGTAATGCATCGTTTGACACTGGTGTGGTGCAAGTTATGAGATTTTAGCGAGAGAAGTAATACTAGGTTTTACACATTGAGATAATATTACTACGTATGGAGGAGACACCACGAACAAAATTTGTGCGCCATTTTTTTGCTCTAAAAAAGTTTTAAAAATTATTATTTAGTTAGGTACTTAACGATGAAAGTTATTCCTTTGCACTTTTCCGTATTATTTGTATTATTTGTGCAATATCGTAACACACACGAAGGCATGTTTGATGCGTTTCACTTTAAAACCATTAAAAAATACCGCTCAACATACGTCACATGACGTATGTTGAGTGGAACATAAGTGATGTAGGCGGTGTCGTCTCCTATTAATATTATCTCAATGGTTTTACAACGTATGGAAACGGTCTGGTTAGCGTAGCCATCAGATGATATCACAAATAGTGTGTAAAAATAAATGTTAAATAGACTAACAGGAACATATCATTAAAATTTAAAACAAATAATAAAATTGATTTAATTTCCTGATTTTCGACCATTGTTACTACACTGCATATAAAAAATATGTTGTTATAGAGTGAAAGAATCATACCTATATAATTTGTAGATTTTTTGTCTGTAATAAGTCTTCTGTGTCAATATGACTTTAAAATAACTTATACATGTATTATCTTCAAATATAGTATTCAAAAAGCTTATCGATTGTTCATTGGATAGCTAATGTAATGTACTTATGTTATAAGATAAGTAAGACTTACATTTTTTACAGCTCTATGTTTTTAAGTTATGTCATTATATTTCCTAAAAATCGCTGTACATTTTAACAGCTACATTTATAATCTATGTCAGTGCATTTCTCAAAAATCGCTCATCCAACCGCTTATGACCCCGCTACCGCTCATACCGTAACCCACACACCAGGGTAGAGTAAACAGCGCCCCGTATTTTCGTACATAAAACATTGATTAACTCGGGCCAGGCCTTAATTTTTGAGGGTCCCAACAAAATAATATGTTTGCACAATACGAGCTACGCAATCCCTATAGTCCATTTTAATCACGGTTTAGCCTTTATTGAATAAACGCTTTATTGAATATGGAATATTCTAGACACATTAAAATATATTGTATGGAAAAACATGTCTTAAAAAAATATGATGATGAGGATGAAAAACTCAAACAAATACTATGAATAAGAAGCCGAAGAAGCCTTCTTAAATCATTAGGTATATAATACAGAACGACGACCTCTGTAGGTTTCTAAAATATTGCATTGCTATGCTCCTATTGGTCTTAGCGTGATAGCCTTATAGCCTTCCTCGATAAATAGGCTATCTAACATCGAAAGAATTTTTCAAATCGGACCCTTAGTTCCTGAAATTAGCGCGTTCAAACAAACAAACTCTTCAGCTTTATAATATTAAATAATAATATTATATATAATACTAGCGGTCCGCCCCGGCTTCGCCCGTGGTACATGTTTACGTTTTCTCTACATAAGAACCATCCTCGTACTTCAAGGAATATAATAAAAAAAGAATTATCGAAATCGGTTCAGCCGTTCTCGAGTTATGCGCTTACCAACACATTTTGCGATTCATTTTTATATACAAAAGATTAAGTATAGTTATGATAACTAACTGCCTTATGTATGGTGAATATCATAATATGTTTATGCAAAAAATATATTAAAGCACTTTATGAAATTAGTAGTTAAATTGACAATGCACTTGTCCAGTCTAGCCCCTAAACTCCAAAATTCCCTGCTGGTATAAACTAAAAACCCATTGAACCGCATAACAAATGATACGTAATAAATCCAGCCAAGTGCAGCCGGGTGCGATGCTAGTATAATGCATTCCTTTGATGTCGGCCACAAAGATATATGATTTACTTAGTCGCAGATAGCGGCAACTCTTAGAATTTTTTTAAAGAAATATTATTCTAGTGTGAATGGAATACTGATTTGGAGTTCCGTGATTTATAAGTTTTTTAGAGGTTTTGTTAATATAATACTATGTATGTAATCCGGCTTTGTGTGTTATGAATAACAGTAATGTGTAGTGTAGTATCACTACATAGTGTAAAACAGAGTCGCTTTCTCTGTCCCTATGTCCCTATGTATGCATATTGTTCGCAGTACACATACGTTGTATTTTATTATGATTAAAAAAAATAGATTGTTTGTTTTTGAATTGCTATGGAATAGATACGAATCTGGATAGTTGTGAGGTAGATTAAATTAACCTGAAATGAAAAAGCTTATAAACTACCCACTTAATCAATTTTTAAAATTAATCGATTCAGAAAAAAATATGTGAATAATAAAATATTTATATCCCGAATCAACACTCGCAATGGCTTGGTATTAATGAAACACTTTATTAGACTGTAAGCTGTATAATAATGTATTGAACTGTTATTACAACTGCTATTACAACTGCACTTAAACTGAAGAACCACAGGACTATATAGGTAGTATGACGCACACATACATAACATACATGATACATTACACACTACATCCCGAATCAACACAGGCAAGCAGTAGGATAGTAAAGTACATAGTTTATTACAGTATAGGAACACACACAATCAAATATATACAGTATACTATTCTTATATATAAAAACTAGCGGTCCGCCCCGGCTTCGCCCGTGGTACATAATATGAAAAATAGATGTTGGCCTATTCTCAGACTTACCCGATATGCACAGAAAATTTCATGAGAATCGATCCACCCGTTTCGGAGGAGTATGCAGACTAACATTGTGACACGAGAATCTTCTTATATATATATAAAAATGAATCGCAAAATGTGTTGGTAAGCGCATAACTCGAGAACGGCTGAACCGATTTCGATAATTCTTTTTTTATTATATTCCTTGAAGTACGCGGATGGTTCTTATGTAGAGAAAACGTAAACATGTACCACGGGCGAAGCCGGGGCGGACCGCTAGTTACAGATAAAAAGAAAAATCTCCCACCAAAACTCTATGTACATACAAACCCTATAAAATAAAACAATAAAAAGCATACGTAAATCATCTGCGAACGCAAAGTAAAAAGTGTTGTAAAAACATTACAACACATTCGTTTACAGTATAACAACACATCCGTTTAAAGTAAACAACACTCCCGTTTAATAGATAGCATTACCTGTAGCATCAAATTTTCATGCCCGTGCGTTTTACTACCCAATTCCGTACTCGGGGATCCTTTCTTTATATTCGTATAAATGGGAACGCATCATCGTCTAGCGATAGGCAGGGGGCTGACGGCGTTTTCTCTTAACGTATAGTAACAGAATTGTTTTAAATGTTTTGTGCACTTGTAATATGGTCGATTAATGTTATAATGAAAGCTTTAGTATCAATACTTTTACTATTTATTAATTTAATAATAATACACAACACTCACAATTCACGTCATAATACTCCATGGTGATGATATCTAGGCCAAGAAATAGTTGTAGCTATGTGAGAACGTATATATTTTATTTGTTTTATACCTACCTATGTATATTTTTATACAAATGCTCAGAAAATAATTCACAAACTTATTCGCATTATTATAAAACTAACAGTTAAAAATGTGTTAATTAAACGATTACCCAGCCGGCTCTTGGCCTATACTTAGAGACCTAGTCGTCATTCCAAAGGTATCCGATATTAAGGCCTGCCCCGAGGGACTGTAAGCTTTCGACCTGTGATTCTACTTAAATATTTGATCCCATATACTTGAGCTGAATAAAAGGCGATGTTTTGTTGTCGTAGTCCAGGAGGCGGATGGGAATTTTGGAGGTCATCACTTTTATGTTAATAAGTTTTTTTTTATATTATGTTAAAACCTTTTAATGCGTTGTATTTGTAAAATCACACAGAAATTTTATATCATTTCTAAAATGAATTTTTAAATAAATTATATGACTATTCAGAAGCACTTTTTCAAGAAGCTTAAAGTGGTTCTAATTTTGACTAAACTTAACTAAAGTAACTTAGGTTTCTAAGTACGAATAGAATTTCAAGTAACAAAACAAAATATGGGTCATGGCCATCTTATCAAATTATTTTCTATTCTATTTTATTTAATAAATTTTGGATATACATATTTATATGGGAAAAACAGCTAAACTGAATTGGGTACGATTGAAAATACGTGTAGACTGTAGTATCTATAGCCATAGTTATTTCCACCAATCATAACTTAAAACAATATCAATTAACACGACTTTCAATAAAAAAAGTCACCAATCCACATCATCCATTTAAAAACTACAAATGCAAACATTTATTTATTCAATTTTTTTAATTGACTGTCCGGTTCGCTTGGTTGGTAGTGGCCCTGCCTTCCAAGCCAGAGGTCGTGGGTTCGATTCCCACCCAGGGCAAATATTTGTGTGATGAACATAGATGTTTGCTCTGTGTCTGGGTGTTAATCCATACTAATATTATAAATGCGAAAGTAACTCTGTCTGTCTGTCTGTCTGTTACTCAATCACGCCTAAACTACTGAACCAATTTTCATGAAATTTGGTATGGAGATATTTTGATACCCGAGAAAGGACATAGGCACTTTTTATCCCGGGAAAATGACGCAATCCCGGAAATCCCTCAGGAACGGGAACTATGCGGGTTTTTCTTTGACTGCGCGGGCGAAGCCGCGGGCGGAAACCTAGTTATCTATATAAGTATTTATTTAAAATTATATATATGTATGTTTATCAGCCATCTGGTTTCCATAACACAAGCGAAAGCTTAGTATTGGATCAGTCGTGCCGTGTGTGAAAATAGTCCAAAAAATAATTAGATTTCTAGAAGTTCTTTTGAATCGTCACAACATAGTTTTACTTTACAATTATTATCAAAAATTAAATTTATAACCTCAAATTGTATAGAAAAAACAGCTTGTAAAATTATTTCACTGCACATTCAAGACATAATATAGGTATTAAGTAACAAAGGGGAAGCTGGGATATGTAAATTTTGCGAAATTCTATAGTTCTGAAGCTCGCATATATAATGCTCTGGTTTAAAGTTTACTTAATTTATATGTTGACGGTACAGACTTATCACGACTATTCTGGAGCAAATTCTATAATTATAAAGAAGAGCTTTTCCTGCAATTATAATATCTATTACTATTCTAATATACGATTATTATAAAACTGAATAGTTTGTTTGTTTGAACGCGCTAATCTCGGGAACTACTGGTCCGATTTGAAAAATTCTTTCGGCGTTAGATAGCCTGTTTATCGAAGAAGAGAAGAAAATAATTAATTTGAATTTGAACAATTGTTATTAAATAATTGATTATTTTATTACGATCATCACATTTTAGAACATAAATTTTATTTTAAAAATTCACGTTTAAAATACCTATCTAAGAGCCTAGTAAACTATGTGTCGACGTCCTATAACCGACTGAGACCACAACACATGTATACAAATGTATTCCTATATTAATGTGTGATAGAGACGGCTATATGAAATAGCACGTGAGCAAGGGAGATAGCACATGTATTGTTTAAGCTAGAGTCCCAGAACGTAGTTACTTAGACCAGAGGTGATGTATGTTATTGACAATAACTTACGTTCACCTTCCTTCACACGGTTGGGTTAGGAGTGGGGTGGAGTCGACATTGCAACGCTTTTTTTAAGAAATATAATTACATACATATGTTTATTTTCTCGCACGAGCTTATTTAATTTTAGCTTAGTTATTTTGTTCGCTTTTTGTTGGTTGTTGATCGACTTCAAGTTTGCAGATACATGGAAATGAAGACCGTTAAAAAGATTTTTTACAATTATAATCTTCATAATGAAGCTGAATCGTTTTTCTGCAAAAACAATACATTGAATAATATAATTTAAACACCCTTTCAAGTATTAAAAAATAAACACCCAGAATGCCCTCCATCTTAACTTTAGTGCTGAATAACTAAGTATTTTATTTGTTGAAGTTATTTATAACATTATTATGTTAAATTATTCAACAATATATAGTCTACACATAGCACTATACTATTACCACAAAATTACATTAAAATCCAATAATTATTTTTACACACCAACATCTTCTCCACGCCCGCCTCTGTTCCACAGTGAGCCACGCGCCGGACGCCAATATCCCAATAAAATGGACATTAGTCCTACCTGACGTATGACTTTATATGTCCACACTGGTTCTGCACCTTTTTTATCTTTATTTATGTTTTATCTCTCACATAAATAGTTATTTATGTACGGATTAACTGTTATTGAACGAAAAAAAAGGAAGAAAATATTGATATATTCTTGCTTAAATAAAATTTACATTTAATTTATATATTATTTATTTTTGCATATAGATACATATTTATTAGGACCTCTTACAATGGGCAGCGTTGGGTTAGTAGAGGCAATCACCATAGTGTAGAGGGCCTATGTCGATGATCGGCCGTTTTTGTAGATGCTTATATTTATAATCGCCGTAATGGCGTCCAATATCGACGATCATTTGTTGGGCCAACGCTGCCCATTTTGAAGAGAGCTCCTATTACCTCGTATGTTACTAAAAATTTCAAAAATATTTAAAATCAAATCCATTTATATTACTCTTTTTAAAACATGTTTTAAGTAGGTATAAGCTTCTAAATTCAAAATAAAACAAATTGTAGAAAGCCAATCACAACCCTCTGAATAAATATGACGTCATGATAAACGTCATATTTATTAAAAGGGTTGAAAATATTATTCAAACTCAAACATTTATGTGTTCGTTTAGATATTTTAAATCACTCCTATATTTAACCAAGGTCTTACAAACACTACTATTGATAAAAACCGTCCGTTTCGTAGCTACGATATACATATTTTATAGTTCCTTATAAATTTTTTTAAGAATACCTACTGGTATCCTTACTGTACCATCACAGTATATATTTAATAATATTTTGCATGTACACAAAAGCTCTGACTTAGAATAGAATTGAAATGCCATTTTTCCGATTAGCTAAAGTTAAAAATTCATTTATGGGTCAAGGTATACGCTTATACAATAGAATTCCACACAATATTAAAGAGTTTAGTAGTTCTAAATTTAAAACTTACATAAAAAATGTACTAGCTGTTCAGAGAGCGTACTATAGTATTCAGGAATATATGGACGATAAAGACCCATGGAGGGTTGTCGCGTAAAAACCACAGGACAGTTCTTTGGCATATTATGTAGTTAGATATAAGTTACATATTATGTAAATTTATTGACATTATTTTAAAAGAGCAACTATGGAGTTTCTTGCCGATTCTTCTCCATAGATACTGCTTTCCGAATCGGTGGTAAATGTTAAAAATACTATGTAATGACGATTCGAAAGTGCTACTAAATAGTAGTCTAATTGAATAAATGAATGTTTGAGTTTGAGTTTGAGTTTGAATCTATTTTTCATCAGGTTTATTATTAATTAATATTCATTACTTTCGATACATCATCGTAACTTTTATTCAAAACCTAATAATGACGTATTGAAACCTGTCATAATTGAAATTGATTAACGTTTTTAAAACAACACTATTTTCGGTATATTTTATAAATTAATAAATATTCATATAAAGATTGATTCTGAACAAACAATACAACAATTAATATAGAATTTTTAAGTATAATTAGCATATTCTTATCTGTATCGATTCATTTTGTAATTATTTTTCTTGAAATTTAGTTTTTATACGTCGGAGTGACCTTTTTAAAAAAAAATGTGTGCGTGTACTAGTGTACACACGTAAGAAGTGAAACTTCTTTAAGACCTTATTTTTCAAAGAATAGTTTACTATATGCAGCTTTACAGAAATACATCGAATCACGCGTGGTAGGGATAAGAAAAAGATGGCGGAAAATGTAAAATAAAAATGTAAGAATTAAATTGTAATTAATAAATTAATATTAATTATTAATTAATTAATTAAAATGTAACGGAAAAATGTCACGCGTAACGAAAAAATGTTACACTAAAATTTTTTTCAACCCCGATAAAGAAGTTTCACTTCAAAAAATATTTGTCCATGCCTGTCAGTAAAACTATGAATGTATTTTTCCAGTTTTTTATTATTTATTGTGCTAAAATTTACTGCACTACTTTATAGATTAAAACAATACCTCTAGTACATCACCTTTTCACAATAAACACTTCCAAAAATATTCTCTTTTTAACACAAGCGATGGAATCGTAAAAAATCCAATTACAAATTGGAATTTAATATCATGGAATAAACCGGGATCTCATTACCAACTTGTAATTAGGAAATTATAAGGAATCGTTATTCGAATCCAATTTTATGTTACTACTTTTCGATATTAGTGAATGAAAATTTTCATCTTCACTGTCACCTATTATTAAAAATCATTTTTGAAAAATCTATCAGACTTGGCAAAAGCTGTTCTGTAATGATTCCCTATTATTGCGTTATATAATAACTATCTATGAAAAAACTTTTTAACACTGACTAGAGTATAAAAGAATTCCTAAAGCGAATGGTTATTTGTATGAATATTTACTGAATAACTATTCGCATTTAATTTTTGCTTAATTATTAATTTCATTGAAAGGCTTAAATATCTAGATAATATCATTATATAGTTATTTATTAGTAAACTACTTATAATGTACAATTTTCATACCTACCTTTTTATTATTATGTTACCAAACAAACAAACAATTTAAACTAATTATTAAAGAGTTTTACTTCTAATCCACATCAAATAAACGTAATCTTTTATTTCCCGCGCGCAAACAAATCAATTTCTAAAAACAAACAGTTTTCCCGCGCAAAAGCACAAAATCAATTCCATAGACAAATATTGACAACCAAGATATGCCAATACTCAATATAATAGATGCGGAAATGAGGGGCAGAAAAACAAAAAAAATATAATAGCAAAAGGAATAATAAATAAATAGAGGAAGAAATAAAGCAATTTGTCTTTGCCCGCTTCACCGTTGAGTCAGAAATGTTAGAACTTGGCACATTTTTATTTCAGTGAGGTTTCGATGCGCTTTCGTGTTTTCTTTTTCATCATATTGAAAACTTTAAAGTGTACACTGTTCATTGGAAAATGTTTGTATATGTTTTAGAAAGTGGAAAATTTTCCTTTCTCGTTGCAATGTTGTGTGATTCTTTCCAACGAAATTGTTTCGATCGTATCACAAGAACATTGGATTGAATATTAAATATATCGTTGTGCTTTTCATGGGTGTAGCATGGGGGTGGGTCAGTGGTTGAAAAGTTCGACTTCAGTCATAACATCGAGGGTTAAATACTAGATTAAGAAGAAATAAACTGTCTGGAAACGTATCTATTGATAATCTATACTTATATTATAAAGCTGAAGAGTTTGTTTGTTTTAACGCGCTAATCTCGGGAACTACTGGTCCGATTTGAAAAATTATTTCGGTGCTACTCATGTGTTAGATAACCCATTTATCGAGGAAGGTTATAGGCTATATATCATCACGCTACGACCATGACGAGCCACGGGGGTGAAACCGCGCGGAGCAGCTAGTATATATTATATACGTAAGCTAATAATTAACTTACTGCTACATGAAGAATGATTAATATATTTTTTGATCTTAAAGATGTCGTTAGAACTCTATCTCATAAAAATATCGAAATAGTATATACTAAATTGTCATCTCTGTTGTCTTTAGATATTCCTTCGACTATCGATTGTTTTAAATTTTTTGATGGACCATAGATAAAAAAATCAATATCTTACCTTATTAAAGTTATGTGACATAAAATAATTATCATTTTTGTCTCAAGTCCACATTAACAGTGCTCTTGTACCGGTAACAAATGATTCAGAGGGTTCATTGTGAAAATATTAATTAATTCCTTCCTCAAAAATATAACGAACAAATACTGAGCTATTGAAGTAGGAAATCAACAGCTTTGTTAATTACGATTTAATGTTTAATTCAATGTAAGAGTGTTATCAATGTTTTGTGTGTTTGTCTCACAATCAATCTGACATTAGTAAATCGATTATGATGGTAATTTTGTTTTTGTGACGTTTTATTTCAGATATTTATAATTGATGAATGAATGAAAATGCTTTATAACTTTTAAAATAAATACATAAAACAAAGACAAGCCTGATCGCTAGGTAGCGATCTCCACCACGCAACCCTAACAATGAGAAGAAATATAACAATATTATTTATGTTTAACAAAAAATGAAATCTAAAAAATAACGTTTCATCTCGTTTTCTTTTTTATTTCAGTTTAGAGATGCAATTAAAATCGATTACCCACATACAGACTTCTTTTTTCACTTTAATGAAAAATGCAAAATGAATATTCAAAATAGCCCTGTATAAGAATATATAGATTAAGTAGACCTCAGACTCAAACTCAAACATTTATTTATTCAATGAGACTTCTTCTAGAAGCACTTTTGAAACGTCATTAAATATTTTTAACATTTACCACCGATTCGTAAAGCAGTAGGTGTCTGTGAACCGGCAAGAAACTCCATAGTTGCAGGGTCTACTTTATCTACCTTAGTTTGAATCGTTCAACATTTGTCAAAACATACCTACTCCCCAAAACCAATATTCGATGATTAATTTTACTAAATATGCGGTTAACCGTAGACAATAGCTAATTTATACCGACCGTACTCTATTACTGTTTGTAGTCTATTCCTGGGGTAATTCACTATGGTCAGACTTAATTAAAACGTAATGTGTGGTATTGTCTATTATTATGTTAAGCCAGGGCCGTACTAATGGCATTTGAGGGGTTTGAATGGAGCATAGACCACGAATTTATAAACCTCCGTGTCACATGTTAAGCGCAAGGCTCTCAAATGAATTCAATCTATACTAATATTATAAAGCTGAAGAGTTTGTTTGTTTGTTTGTTTGAACGCACTAATCTCGGGAACTACTGGTCCGATTTGAAAAATTCTTTCGGTGTTAGATAGCCCATTTATCGAGGAAGGTTATAGGCTATATTTCATCACGCTACGGGCAACAGGAGTGGAGCCACGGGGGTGAAACCGCGCGGAGCAGCTAGTATACCATAAACATTCTTAGTAGGAATTATGTTTATAATATTAAAACGGTTAGACATTAGAGGTATAAATACAAACAACCAATACATGAACATTTTAATAGCAATGCAAGTAATATGACTTTATAATTCCAAATCTATACTAATACTAGCGGTCCGCCCCGTCTTCGCCCGTGGTACATATGAAAAATAGATGTTGGCCGATTCTAAGACTTACCCGATATGCACAGAAAATTTCATGAGAATCGGTCCACCCGTTTCGGAGGAGTATGCAGACTAACATTGTGACACAAGAATTTTATAGTATACTAGCGGCCCGCCCCGGCTTCGCCCGTGGTACATATGAAAAATAGATGTTGGCCGATTCTCAGACTTACCCGATATGCACAGAAAATTTCATGAGAATCGGTCCACCCGTTTCGGAGGAGTATGCAGACTAACATTGTGACACGAGAATTTTATATATAAGATAAGAAGATTATAAAGCTGAAGAGTTTGTTTGTTTGTTTGAACGCGCTAATCTCGGGAACTGGTCCGATTGAAATATTCTTTCGGTGTTAGATAGCCCATTTATCGAGGAAGGCTATAGGCTATATATAATCGCGCTAAGGCCAACAGGAGCGCGTATTTCCAAACTATACATAGCCAGAACGCAACCATAGGAAACTGCTCGTGTATACTTTGTAATGCTGTTTTTAAGTTTGTTATTACAATATATACACGAATTTTGCGTACTGATCGTGTATACTTTGTAAAGCGGATGCTTGCTTCTTCTTTCCAAACTATACACGATCAGTACGCAAAATATTATGTATAACTAAATATAGCTAACACCACTTACGCTTGAGCGAAATAATAAATATATAGGCAATCAAAGGCTTGTACAGCTATATCTATCTACTTTTATTCTTCTTGATTGATTCAGTAAAATATGGAATAAAAATATTATTAGGTAAGCTTAGAAAAAAAATGTGTGCGTGTACTAGAGTACACACGTAAGAAGTGAAACTTCTTTATGTCCTTATTTTTCAAAAAATAATTTACTATATACAATATTAAAGAAATACGCTAGTCACACGCTCGTCGCTACCTACTTAAATATTTACACCGGCCGCTGCTGCAACTCGCTCGCTTCGCTCGCTCGGCTCGTGCGGTAGTTCAAAAGTTAACCTAAGATGCTCGTCGCTTCGCTCTTCGCTACCTATTTGAATATTTACGCCGGCCACTGCCGCGACTCGCTCGCTTCGCTCGCTTGGCTCGTGTGGTAGTTCAAAAGTTAACCTAAGATGCTCGTCGCTTCGCTCCTCGCTACCTATTTAAATATTTACGCCGGCCACTGCCGTTTTCAGCTTATAAAGGATTTCGACTTAGGCGGATTTTGATTGGACAGAGAGTTTGAGGTTTATTCTTATAAATTTTGAATTCATAAAATTATAATTGAACACCTGACACCAATCAAGCAAACACGTGTTTACGTGAGTCATAGATTTATTATCGTATACTCCTAAAATGTTTTCTAAGAAACAATAGTGTACTTACATTGTCGGCACGTTCTTAAAGTCGGTAACTTATTTTTGTTCGAACAATAGAGGTAATAAATTCCTAATGATCAAGTTGTAAAGGTTGTAAAATAAAAAATATTCTATATTAAAACGTATATATATAATATGTGCGTCATTAATTTCTGACTGTTTCGAAATTTGGTGCAAAATAAAATAGTGTGTAAATTTTGTAAAAAATCAATAAAATAAAACAATTGAGTAAAGATCTATAGGCATATTATGTATGTATTTATACAAGATATGTATATATATTTATACAGGGAACTTCTCAACGTGTTATCTATGAAATTATACTTTTACTCAATTGTTTAATTTTATTTACACACTGTTTTATTTTGCACCAAATCTCGAAACAGTCAGAAATTAATGACGCACATAGTACATAATATATATACATATTAAGACAGAGGTTAAGCTTAAATAACTTGAAAAATAAATAACACGATCACGCCCACGTGTTGGTGTTTTAAAAAATTCAATCAAAAACTGAGGTTAACTTTAAATACAATTTTAGAAAAATAAATACCACAATCAACATTCAAGTATTAGAAAAAATTGATACCATAATTCCACCCACGTATTGAAAAATACAATCAAAAAGTGAGGTTAATCATAAATAACTTAGAAAAATAAATACCATTATTACACCTAAGTATTAGAAAAATAGATATAATTACTTATTTACTTTTTTTAGAAATTCACTGGAATTAGAATTAAAACAAACCCTTTGATTTTGCTGATCACTTTAATATAACATGTATATAGTCACGAGTACGGCGTAACGCAAAAATGTCACGCGCGCGGCGTAACGGCAATTTAAATGTCTCACAAAATTTTTGTCCACCCCCGATAAAGAAGTTTCACTTCAAAAATAAATAGGTAACAGATATAAGGGTTACCTATGGGTTAGGTTAGGTTCGTGTTTTTTTTAACTACACAAAAATAGGAGCCCCGCGAAGCGGGGCTCCGTCGCCTCGCAACCGTCTTCTTCTGGACTTATTAGATTCTTACATTTTAGCACTATTGTCAATTGTAAGTCGTGCAGTATAGTCGGGAACGAAGACACAAGCATCCTCGATACAATAAATATACGATCAGTACGCAACATTATATACACAATACACATGCATTTTAATTATAGATTTCAAAACAGCAATACAATAATATAAACGCGAGCAACGGAGAGACGCCGCGCTTACTCCGAAACATACACGATTAGTCCGCATGCGTACTGGCGCTGTATGTTTTGGAGCGCTATTCTTACTTACTTCACTACAAAGTATACGCGAGTATTTGCAAGTATTTGCGTACTGCTGTTGTATAGATTGGAAGAACTTTGTAAAAAAGTTATTTCCAAACTATACGTGATTAGTTTCACACCGTTGCGTACTGGCCTTGTATAGTTTGGAAAGACGCAACAGGAGCAGCGCCACGCATGTGAAACCGCGGAGCGCTGCTAGTAAATAAATATAATTCGAAATAAATAAAGCCTGAATTAAGTATAATTTATCTCCTATTTAAATAAGCAAATTGTATTATATTTATTTGACCGAATAAATATCAAAGTAAACACAATAAACATATATGATTTCCACGTAAAACGTAATCTCTATAACACAACCTAATTTCGTTAGTAAATATTGCATAAACAAAGGAAGTTTATTTATTCAGTCCTGTTCAAAATATGGAAGTGCATAAAAAATCAGGGTATCCCCTAATTTACCAAAGGTCCGATCATTGTTCACACCTGTGCACAGTGGGAAACTTAGATGTTTTGGTTGAACAACTTGCAGAAAAATGAAGAAAAGATATTAGGAATAAATACATTAATGAGCTGTAATTTTGTATAAGAAGTGCTTTTCTGTGATGTATTGCTGTTTATTTTCCTTTATAAATAAATACTTATATTGATTTTTAAAAGGTACACTGAATAAGTTCCACATTTGCCACGTTACTAATTCCAAAAAATAAACAATAATAAGCTTATTTTGAACCATAAGTAGTATATAGAATTATAAGTATTATCCATTCTTTTACTATACAATTACTATAGAAATGTCTAAAACATTCTTCAATTTATCTGTTATATTTTGTACAATTAAACAATCATTTTCATATAACGTTTCCACCGGGCAACCACGTAGCCCAATTTTCAGCATTTAAACAGTTATTTCAAAACACTTCAAAAACAAAATATAATATGGCCAACTCTACAAATACGTAGCCCACTGTGCTATGGTAATATGCCATTTGTTCCAACGGGTTAGCTTAAACATCACATTACAAAGATGGCGGCGGGTTGTCTAAAAAATGAGCTATGTGTTGTGGAGTGTGGTAACTGAATTGTGACTATTTTATGGCGGGAAGTGTATCATTGGAGGGATGTGGTTGAATTTTTTAGCATTCATTTGTATTTTGTTGTAGTTGAAGTGAACCTTTCTTCGTTATTTTACTTAAAGAACAGGTGGAAACAGACTGATAAACACTACATAGTATAAAACAAAGTCGCTTTCTCTATCCCCATGTCCCTGTGTATGCTTAAATCTTTAAAACTACGCAACGGATTTTGATGCGGTTTTTTTGAAGTGAAAACTTCTTTAGCGGCGTTGGGTATAAAATCTTAAACTCGCGTCAGGACACGTGGCCTGATCGAAAAAGCGTAAGACGGATACCATTCCAAAATATCAAACATGCTGAACGTTAATAATCAAGTTTTCACTTCTGCCGGCACTCCCGGAGTGCAACCCGTCTTTTTTTGTTATATGTAGAATATAGATTCATGAGGAAGGTTTTAGTATATCATTTATTAGGTTTTAGATAAAGTGGACGAAGCCGCGGGGCTAGTATATAATACATTTTATATGCTAGTATATAATATTTTAACTTGTTAATAGATAGATATAATGTGATGTCTTCCAATACAAAGAATTATAAAAAAGACGGGTTGCACTCCGGGAGTGCCGGCAGAAGTGAAAACTTGATTATTAACGTTCAGCATGTTTGATATTTTGGAATGGTATCCGTCTTACGCATGCAATTTAAGGGCTAAAAAAAATCCGTCTTACGCTTTTTCGATCAGGCCACGTGTCCTGACGCGAGTTTAAGATTTTATACCCAACGCCGCTAAAGAAGTTTTCACTTCAATAATACTGTTAACCAATTGTTATATTATTTAAGTATAGAAATTAAATCTGCTTAATAAAGATATAAAATGCACCTACTTGATACTTCAAACCAAAAATCTGCCAGATTACCGAGCCGATATTAACAACAAAAATTGAAACGTAGATTTTCATATTTAGTTTCATAGCATTCAAATGCTTTATAAATGAAAACAAATCTCAACTACGTAGATATAACCAATAATCAATATTCACCTTAAATCTCGAATCCGAATTTCAATTCAACTCTTTTAGAAATAAGTTTTTGATCATAAACTTTTAAATTTCCAAAACACGGCAGAGAAATTCTAAACAGGCGTTCGTTAACAAACAAAGGTTTTTTATCAATCTTAAGTTTTGTAAAAATCAAGTAAACCCCACATTTTTCACTCAAAGACAATCAAGGGACGGTCTGATTGCCTCACTGTAACGAATTTAAAAAAGAAAAAGTAAAAATGAAAACAGTACTGTCGCCTGATTGTGGCCGGCTAAGTGCGGTGGTTTTCTTGATGGTTCCGTATTAAGAAACGTTAAGATTGTACATTTTTTTTTAATAAATTGGATTGGCATTTTATTTTAAACTAGCTGAGCCTCGCGGTATCACCCGCGGGCCGCGTTGCTCCTCTCCTGTTGGTCTTAGAGTGATGATATATATAGCCAAGCCTAAGCCTAGCCTTCATCGATAAATGGACTATCTAACACCGAAAGAATTTTTCAAATTGGACAAGTAGTTCCCGAGATTAGCGCGTTCAAACAAACAAACAAACTCTTCAGCTTTATTATATTAGTATAGATTCGAGTTGAAGTTATTTTTGATTAAATTATAGTGTAAAATAGAACTCGATACGTAGATATATAATCTGTTCTCTAGTTAGTATTCAGCACGTGGCTCCGCTCGAGTTCGAACTTACACCCATATAGACATAAAGTAATTTAACCTTTCTGTATTACAAACATCAAAATCAGTTCATTGTTTTTATGCGTGAACGTGTAACGAACAAACAGCTTACTTTCATACTATCAGTAAGAATAACTGCAGTTAATTAATTATTTGACCATGAATTCTCAGAGTGTATTAATATTTATTGCGTGACGGAACCCCAAAATGCAAGTTTGTGAAATAATCAGGCAGTAAATTGTAAACTTTTGGTGGATTTGTGAATTGATTTCGTAATTAATTCCGCCACCGCTTTGTTACTTACTTTATAATTATACTTACCATTATATTCCTTCAGTAGGTAACTAGGTACATATTTTTAAGTATTTCATAGGGTAAAATAAAGAAAAAATATGAAGTATATCAATTATAATTTGTATATGAAATTATCGTCCTATCCGACTAATCCATGGTTATCTTAGTATCATGAAAATTTGTTGAGCCGTTTTAACGTAAAAGCTGAATACAGTTGAAAGAAGAAACACCTTGAAGACATTCTGAGCGATCATATATTAGCTTAAAATATAATCTATCTTTATATATATCATATATTAGTTTTATAATAACTATAACCACACGCCAACGATTTTAACATAATATGTTTTGAAACCAAATTATATTTCTCAAAGCCAGTTATTAATATGTAAATAAGAAAATCTCGGCAATTTGAAATTTAAAATGGAATATAAAATTTACGTTTATAAAAGCAACGTCAAGCGAAAAATGAAATCGTCAAAAACTTATGCGAGTGAAAAGCTTAAATATCTCCGTATTTTATATCATCTGAATTCGACTAGTAGACTGAAATATGACCAAGAGGAACACCGTTCTATGCTATCGTAAAAAATTACTCATCAACATTATTATTTTTGAAGAGAAACTTATTTAGGCGCGTTGAGAATAAAATTTCAAGGTCGCGTCATGGCAATACCGTTACGTCATGGGGTAAAGCGACGATTTTGATATCTTTAAATCATGCCAAAATTTCACTTCTGACACGTGTGCTCGGCCTACACGCTCTTTTTGTTTTATTTTAATAAATATTTTAAAACCATGTTTTAGAAATTAGAATGTAAAGTGATTGTATACAAAATAACTTGACAAATAAATGTATTTTCTTGCTTACTTTCTTTCTACAAGCTATCATAAGTTTGGAACCTACTCTATCAAATCACACATTATATATGACAATTTTTATCCGTAAATACCTTTACCAAGATATAAGGTATAATTCTACGAAATGTCCAAATCACAGGACACGTTTGCAAATTTCCGAACCGAAATGTTTACCCAATCCACTATAAATCAGATATAAATTTGACTGCTCTATTATATAAAGTCAGAGGTGAATATTACTCTATTTGCGCGAATATAGGAGATTACTATAGATATATCGACTCGTGGTATCTCACACTAGATCGTAGTTCCCCTACTATTTGTTAAACAATACTTTCGAGTCGAGAATGTAGTGAAAAATAGCTTTAAAATTATCTGGGTAAGTTTATAATTCGTTTGTAATAATTTTATCTACGTTGTGTAAAAGTGAGATAAGTAACTTACAACATTTCTTATTGATGTTCATTTGAACTCATGTTTATTGTATTCGTGATAATTTATAAAAGAAGTTCGTTCAGTTAAGAAGCAGTTCGACTATCGTGATCTTAGACCACGATAGTCTTCTTTTATAAATAGACTATCCCATAGTAAAATATTTGTTTCCAAGTTGGAAAACAAATACTAAATACAGTTATTCCAGAAATCGCTATTAAAAGAAAATATTTATTATGCATACAACTATATAATATTACGACACAGTTCCGATTTTCCTTTCTTTCCAATTTCATTTTCACTTCACAATATGTGCGTTGTGAATTTAAAATAACTATTTATATTTTCCTTATTGTTAATTACATCTAAAATATACGATAAGATAGATTATCTTTACTTATTCAACGTGTTTATAAAATACAGTCTGAGTTCGTAGACGCCTACGCCGTAACCATCTACGCCGTAGCATACATCTACGAATTCCCTACAACGTAGCATACTAGAATTCAACTACGTTGCTATGCGTATTATTCGATTATTTATTGCCATCTCACGTTCGTATGACTATATCTCGATCCCAACTCACAGTCGAGTTCCATTAGTAGGGTTTTTGCGAGGACCGAGCCACTGGCCATAACTCAACGCCTCAAAACTCCGGATTGCTGTCAAAATGATAAAAGTGCGCTATCGGTTCTAAGTGAAACCGTTCCACGCTCACTAGTTATTGTTGACGTATCGCTTTTTGACTCGCGCGCGAAGTTTAAATGAAATTTCTTTGGATTTCTTACTGCTTTTGGAGGAGTTTGGACTGAATTTAGAGCGGGATAAGGTTAGAATTTGGTAATTGTTAATGCGTGTTCTTATTGTGATAATAATTGCCTTTCTGCCTTATGCTAGTTACTTAGAAAATACATATTTCCCCTGATAGTTCAAACGATAAATTCAGGTTTTGCACTCAAGAGAGAAATTAGTTTTACGATATAATCGATATAGGCTGTGATAGTGAAGATGAAAACATATAGGTCATAGGCATCAACGTCTTGCTTTTGTACTAACCACACTTGTTGTGAAATAATTTGTAGAGCATTTTTTCAATGACTCTAAAGTGTTCAAAAATTATTATATTTTTCTTAACACATAGTACCTCTAGCTACAAAAATTTTTCATTTTTAATTGTAAATTGATATATATGTTTTAATGTGGAATACCAATATAAAGAGGAAAGATTTATTTGCTGTTTGTTACAATTTAATATATTCTCTTTAACATAAATAAGTTTTCTTTATCGCGTAACATAAGCTATTTTTTATTCAAGTTTATTATGCAAATTATATAAAAACAAACAGTAAGTATTTCTATGTGTAATAATAAATTACCTATAGAAATAGTTGATTTTGCACGCGGGTTCGTCTACGGGTGAAACCGCGTGGCCCAGTTAGTTCTCAATAAAAATACGTAACAATACAAGGTATCTACACAATAAAAGTAACATCCAATCACGTTTTATTGTTTTGTCATTCCGTTACACTCAACTCAGTGGAGAGTTGTTTGTTTTATAACGTTCTGTAATACGGTATTATCCCAATGGGTTTGAGATCAAAGTTTACGTGGTGAAAGATTAGCTGATATCAATATATTGTTAGTATAGTTCTTATTCAATCATATACAAGTTACTGTTTCATATATACATACTAGCGGTCCGCCCCGGCTTCGCCCGTGGTACCTACATGTTTAAACTATCCTATCTCTCAAGTTGGATCGAACTGCACATGGTGTGCGAATTTTATTATAATCGGTTAAGTGGTTTAGGAGTCCATTGAGGACAAACATTGTGACACGAGATTTATATATATTAAGATTATGTGTTTCAATAGATCATTGTAACGAACTATTATATGTTTTCAAGTATACAACAGTTAGTTAAAATTATAATAAATAGATCTATCTATACTAATATTATAAAGAGGAAAGGTTTGTAATTATGTATGTATGGTTTTCACGCATAAACTACTGGACCGATTTCAAAAATTCTTTCACCATTAGAAAGCTGCATCTTCACTAAGCAACATAGGCTATATTGCATATTCAAAAAAATTAGAGATCCTTACCAAAAATACAATAATTTAACCCAAGGTGTAAAAAATTCCTAAATAAAAATACTGTCATCGCGTGCGCTGCGGAATCTATTCCTTGAAGTACGAGGATGGTTCTTATGAAAAAAAACGTAAACATGTAGGTACCACGGGCGAAGCCGGGGCGGACCGCTAGTTGTGTATAAATTAACAAGCCTTTTTAAACAAAGCATAAAATATTTGGATTATATGGTGTAAGCAAATAACTCGTAGACACCTTTCTTAATTCAGATTGATCGCATACTAACTTTTTTAATTAAACAATTAAATACAAACGAACACAAATAACTAGAAATCATTTTTAATTGAACAAAAAATATATAAATAAATTCCTTGTTTCATTGCAACCAAGTATGTTATAATAATTTATACCTACATTTAATAAAATACATCATATATTTGTATCCGCATCGCTCCCGAGGGGATAAGCCGATTTTGATTCAATTTTTGCCAGGTGACTTAATATAAGCGATTGCACACATGTTAAACGTATTATACCGCCCTTTTTGTATAAATGTTTAATAAAATATAACTTAATATCACATAACATAAGCCTCAAATTCCCTTGAGTACAGTTTACGGAGTGCCTGTATCCATTATAAGAATATTAGAATGTATATTGTTTCGGTAATGTTGGCATCTTTGGGGAGAAACACTGAAAAATATTACCTTTTACAGGTAAAAATACTTTAGTAATCGTTTCATATTTAGGAAAAATATAAGTCTAGAAGCTCTATTTCTAGAATTATTATACAGTAGACCCGCGGTATTCCGACAATCGTTTTGCAGGGCCTTGTCGAAGAATTTTTCGGATTATAGGGTGCTGCCTTGAGAGCCCCCTATAGTCCGGACGTTTTCACGCAAGAGTACCTTGTAATTCGACAAATAACGGACCTAATAATAAGATAAGATATATGTGATTCAGAAGTAGGTACAAATCATGCTTCATTGTTTATTTTGGAATTGAAACAATATCTTCGAGTAAAGCACAATGAACTTTTTTATGTACATGTTGTACCCTGTTCAATCATGCATGATCAACGTAAAAATTGTCAAAAAATAGGTATTGAGGAATTTTAGACATTGAATTTATATTTTTGGTTTTATGGCATTCAAATGCTTTATAAA
>CAJQZN010040265.1:0-20799 GCA_907164685.1 Colias eurytheme
TGTTCTATGACTAGAGATATTATTTAGCGGGGTTTTCATTTATATTAGTTTAGATGTTTAACAACAAAAGCGCTAGTCTTGATTTAAGAATCTGTTTAAAACTTAAATTTTATACAAGATTGTTTGAAGATATTTATTTGTTACACGTTAACATTCATCAAAATGAAACGTTACTTAAGATTGAAAGAACTTGTAAACCGTTGTCTTTAGAACTTTTTGACTTAATTTTACTACTGCTTTTTATGTGGTTGATCATATATTTTAACATCAATTATAGAACAACAAAACCGTTTATAACCTGTGACAATAGATAAAGCAATTCAAAATAGACCAGGATAGACATTATTCACAGGTGGCATCTGAAACTCGTGACAGCATCTTCCCAGAATAGAAGGAGCCTTGCCAATTGAACTTTCGATCTAATTCCTCTTGTATATTTAGCCTTGTTGAAAATATAATTTGTCTAGTCCTTTTGTCGGAGACAATAGAAATGGCCTTTCGTTATACAACTCTTGATCCTGTAAAACTTTGGAATGACTGCGAGTAGGTATATCAATTATCAATAATTGAATTTGCCGAAATGTATAAAATTGTAAATATTTTTAGAATATGGAAAAGATGGAAAAAAATAATGTATTCGTTGTAATTTGTAGCTTTTCTTTAAAGGAAAATTGGTGCCCGCGAATACTTTATGTAAGAGTAGGTACTAGATGTCATGAAAAGTACCAGTATGAATATTTAAAGCGACTGATGTAGATATAGACAGGTACCTGTTTATAAATATGAATTTCCAGGTACACTTATTCGTAGAAATCTTCGTAGAAAACAAAGAAAAAGCATTCATCCTCATATTATGAGTAATACATATCTAAGTTAAGAAACCCTTCTCAGAATACAGCTGAAAGGTAATTTTTCGGGGAATTGAACATACAAGAAAAATAACTGGAGTTCATCCTGACTCTTCTAGTCCATCCATTATATCTGCAGTCCGGATACACATACCTAATTTATTATTGTTCTCTTTGTTGTCTATATTTCGTGTTTTTTTTTTTAGTAGTGTTATGAACAATAATCCTAGGCTAATGAGTTACAATTTGGTGCTTTACATTCTAAAAAATCGATGAAATAAATATAAATGATTTCTTTTTTTAATTTATGCTATAGGTACCTACTAGTTTTCCACCTGCGCACTTCGCCCTTCACACAAAAACCTTCCTCGAGAATCACTTTATCCTTTAAAAAATCGCATCAAAATCCGTTGCGAAGTTTTAAAGATTTAAGCATATAATATAGGGACGGATAGACAGCGACAACGACTTTATTTTTACTATAAAGTTAAGATTGTCTCTATGTACATTCAATTATTATTATATATTCTACCTCATGTTTTTCCGTTCTATAATTTAGTTTTACCGAGATGTTACCAAAAATTCTATAGGTAGGTAGGTTGCTGAATCACTCGAAATGAACATCGAGTTAATAAATCCCTAATAAAATAGTGTCCCATCAGGGGGACATGGGCTGCCAATATCTGCAACACGTCTTGACCCCCTCTATAGAAAAACCTTCGCAGTCAATACAAAGGGGTTATTACTTGTAGTACGTGACCGCAGGTACGTGACAGGAATAACATGAGCGCGTCTAGACTTGCCGTATTCAATTTGGGAGCCTACGAAGGTTACTTGATTTTATCTAAAACATATGCTTTACAGTATTGGTGAGGAATGATAAATGTTTACAATTTTTTTTAACTCTGAATATAATGTATCAAGAGATTTACCGTAATTTTATTAAAGTCTATCTGTATCCGCCATGTTTCTCACTATTTAACGAAATGTAAAAAAACTAAGTATAAAAAAAAACAAAAACAAATAAACCGTCCTCAAAGAGCTACAGTGACATGGGAGGCATCAGCTTTCAAATAAAAATAATTGTCAAAAATTGTTCTTGTAATAAAATATAAGAAACCAAAAAAAAAATGCAGTCGATTTGAGAATCTCTTCCGTTTTTTGAATTTGGTTGAAAAAAACAAATACCTATAGGTCTCATAGGTCTATTTAATGTACTCTATCTTCTCTATATTGCTCATATTAGGATATTCCCATGGAGAATAATAAAAAATGATACAAATACTGGATGAGCGAAAAGGGAAAATGAATAATGCATAGCACGTCTGAAACAGAGCTATCATAATAATAATTTTAGGGTTCGAGTGTTCTTCGTGACTGGGGCTCCTATTGTGCCGTACTTTATGTCATTTGTATCATATTATATTGTGACGTGGTCCACGATCTCATTGGCTTCGTTGGGGTTGCGAAATTTTTGCGAAATATGTCTTGGTTTTACTGATTAAAGACTTATAACGGATGATGATTATAAGGTTCGTAAGTTTGTGAGAGACTTCAGCTGGTACAAGGCCTATTCGTTTAAATATTGAATTTTATCTTAAGAGGAGGCTCCCTTTCTCATTTCTGGCACTGAGAGACCGGTTACGGTACTAGACGCTAATACAGCCGTAATAAAGTTGAATATCGCGTGCGCTCTTTGATCGCGTTCGAGCTCGAAAAGTAAGTCTCAATTCTTATTTCGTTTATAACTAAAGTAATAATTGATCTAGAGAAAAAATATCTTGGTCTTCAATAGTAAACTCTATTTTCTTACTGTTTACATTTATTTTAGACATAAAGTCCAAGTAAATCTTTAAAAAAATGTAATAATCCTTAAAAAAGGCATCATTTTTGAATAAAAATTGAATCGAGCGAAAATGTAACAATTATGTTTCTGTCTTGTACATCGAAAGAAAAAGACCCAATAAATCATATACTAAATTTCCATTTTGATTGTATGTGTGACTGTTTCAGAATATTGATGCAAATTCACATAAAATTTAGGGAGCTTGCCCTTAATCGGTTCATAAGCTTATAAGCATAAGGACTTTTAAATTAGTTTTCGGCATTGTGTGAACATATCATCACGATATCAATTAATTTTTAATTCCACCCGCTTCTAAATAGCGCGGGAAATGCCACAGAGTATAAACAAGAACTAGCATATTGTCGCGGCTTATTTTTAATCTGTGTCCTCTGTCTATTATCTATGGGCTTGGCCACCCTTCCTTGCCGAGGCTCGTAATTACTCGGCTATGTATGCGTTTGTAAGCACTTCCTAACTTTACCAATCTAACTTTCGTGCAAGTCAGTTAGCCGTTTACCTGTTACCTGCACTTAGCTTCAGGCTGAATGGGAACTTTGTGAAATAATTAACATACGCAGTTGTTATGTTTTAACGTTGTTGCTGCTTTATACAACCAATTTAACGTTAAAACTTTTCTTTTTACACATAGTTTAAAAGTTGTTGTTACTTTATACGACCGATTAATGGTTAAAACTTGTATACGTAGTTTTTTAATGTTTATGTGAAGAGAGATTTTTATGGTTACATTGTATATGAAAAATTAAAATCAGTTAATTTATATTCGTTTCGTAAAGCGTGAAAGCTCTTGCTCTATCTTCATTCAGACTGTCATTCTCGATGCAGCAAAACTTGCTAAATATACCAGGGGCCTTAGACAAAGTAACAATTAAAAAACGATAACGAAGTTAGAAAAGGCAAAAATGTATGGGATTGACATACGCCGCGTTAGATCACGTGGTCTATCTAATGTCAATCCCATACATTTTTTCTTTTCTAACTTCGTTATCGTTTTTTAATTGTTACTTTGTCTAATAGCACAGGTAGTTTCGGATATATAAGTACAAATATAAACTTACTACAAGCAGGATTTTGTCACAAAATGCATCTAGCACCATAAATTAATTATACGTATTAGTTATATCTCAGAACTAAGGATCGAATTAATAGGCTAAAAGCGCTTACGAGCGCTGAGTCTGCTTGAATTTAATTTATACAAGTTACAGGCTTACCAAGTGCAGGCGTCTGCAATTTCCGTTCCATCATTAATATTCACTTATACCGTGTTCTTTTTAGTCAAGTAGATTGAAAGTATTGAGCTAATATTGGTATTGGTCTAACCATTACCTACGTACTAACTATATTAAAGTTAGGTTAAAGCCATTGTTTTGTTGAGATTCAGAATTATTAGAGGGAAATGCATGGTAAACTTAAAATTATAATCTTTAATCATGTTAACTTTTTTGAAAATTTTAGGTCAAATGTAACAAAAGTGAGCAAGCAAATTTCTTCCTGTATATTCTTATTTTTTGTCTATATTATGTTAATAGATTTTGTCGCTAAATATGTTGAAAGAAAGTCAGGTTGGTGGCTAATAATCAATATGCAGAAAGAATTTTCCAGAAATTTCTAGGAAATATTTATTAATTAATTATTAAAACGCTACGGCATTCAGTGCATTTGTCCACTCCTCATAAAACCAATTGAAATAAGAAGCAGCATTCCGGAAGAGGGCATAAAAGAGTAATAAACTGTTAGTAGAAGGGGACAAAGAAATTATTTATACAAGTTACACATTAAAGAATGCACCGACAATTATAAGGAATTCCATAGCACGCGACACGCAGGGGTGTGAAGGGTTGATGTTAATTAAATGTTTTGAATACCCTCCCTTAAACGAAGGGATCTATTTTAATAAATATTTGATTTGCTGTTGTTATTAATTGTTGGATAGTGCGTATTGTTTCGGTTATCTTTTCGTGTGGAGGTAAAAGCTTATCTGTTATCACATACCTAAGTCGGCAATACAAATTGTTCTTTTGTCTAAATTATTGTTTATGGAATGACAAATTTTCACGGAGTCTCCGGTACACCTATTGTAAATTTTTAAAAGGTATTATAGATATTTATAAAGAGCAACTATGGAGTTTCTTGCCAGTTCTTCTCCATAGATACTGCTTTCAGAATCGGTGGTAAATGTTAAAAATATGAAATGTCGATTCGAAAGTGCTTCTAAGAGAAGTCTAATTGAATAAATAAATGTTTGAGATTTAGTATAATTATTATAGTGTGGAAATGTAATGAAATGAAATGAATTTAATCTATACTAATATTATAAAGCTGAAGAGTTTGTTTGTTTGAACGCGCTAATCTCAGGAACTACTGGTCCGATTTGAAAAATTCGGTGTTAGATAGCCCATTTATCGAGGAAGGCTATAGGCTATATATATCATCACGCTAAGACCAACAGGAGCGGAGCAACGCGGGTAAAACCGCGGGGCACAGCTAGTTAAATCTTATATACCTATAAAATTCTCGTGTCACAATGTTAGTCTGCATACTCCTCCGAAACGGGTGGACCGATTCTCATGAAATTTTCTGTGCATATCGGGTAAGTCTGAGAATCGGCCAACATCTATTTTTCATATGTACCACGGGCGAAGCCGGGGCGGACCGCTAGTATAACTATATACTTATCCTATCATACGATTATCTAATTTTTTTATCGAAGTTACATAAAACAGTTTTATTATAAAGAATGTTTGTTATTGTTAATGGCTTATTTAAGAGTAGGTAACCGTCGCTATTTCGTTTAAACAATACAAGGAAAGCAGTAAAAATGTTATAAAACAGAATAACGTACAAGAAAATGTTTTTAATCTGTGAAGCCCTTTATAGTATACGATACGATACAACTATTTGATATAGGACAACAGTTGCAGAGGATTAAAAAAAACTATCTATCAATTGGGTTAGTTAGTCTTAATCCATACTAATATTATAAATGCGAAAGTAACTCTGTCTGTCTGTCTGTTACTCAATCACGCCTAAACTACTGAACCAATTTGCATGAAATTTGGTATGGAGATATTTTGATACCCGAGAAAGGACATAGGCTACCTTTTATTGCGAAATATGTACCACGGGCGAAGCCGGGGCGGACCTCTAGTACTATTATAAAGGCGAAAGTTTGTAAGTATGGATGTATGGATATTTGTTACTCTTTCACGTAAAAACTACTGAACCGATTACAATGAAATTTAGCACACATATAGAGGGTAACTTGGATTAACACATAGAATAGATTTTATTCCGGAAATCCCACGGGAACGGTAACTATGCGGGTTTTCCTTTGAAAACGCGGGAGAAGCCGCTGGCGGAAATCTAGTTCATAAAATAAAGTTTAGAGCTGTATTCGAAACTACAATATGTATATGTACCTATATGTGGTCTTATTGCTCTATCCTTTCTGTAAAAGTCTAGTAATTCTAAAATTGTTTTTCTCCTATAAAAAAATTAATGAAGATAATTGACAAGAAAATGTTAACGATATCGAAGAAACTGTTAACTTGATGTAAATTTTTTAAATAATAGAAAAAAATCGATCACGAAGGGGGGTTCGAACCATCGTCTTTCCGCCAGTCATGTTAATTTGATGGTTATATGCCTAATATAATTATAAACAATGACGATGTTTTTATCTCACACGACACGACACGACAAATCGTATATTGTGTAACATCTTATACGATTTATACCATCACTTGATTCCGAGTTTGTTCAAGGGCCATAAAATTTACAGCCGTTCCGATAAGCGCCCCCAGAGCGGGACAGACAAACAAACAAGTGTCGGTGTTTAATTTATCATCCAGTAAAAAAATATTCAGTTTAATAATATATTATCATGAGACACAATTTTGTAAAAATTGTCTAGACGTTTTATAATTCGTGGAATATTTATTTTAATAATTGTTATTGTGAAATGAAAACAATACATCGTTCTAACAGGAATAATAATATGTAGTTTAAAAAAACTAAAAAACACGCTTTTCATAGAAAACCGAACTAAAAAATAGAAAATTTTATCAAATTATTGTATTGTCATCGGTCCTCAATAAATCTACAAAGTTTGAACGAAATCTGGCCGTTTAAAGTGGGTCAAAATCGCGCCCAAAGAAGTCGGTTACAAACATACAGTCGGTTACAAACATACAGGTGAAGCTAATATAAAGCGTGTAAAAATCATATTACTTTATAATATTACCACAATATTATTTATTGTATCGGCTGAACCCGAAGATCTGGATGAAAAACAAAATAAAATACAGTCTATGTCACTCATGACTCAGGTATAAAGTAGCTTTCTGCTGTTCAAATCGATTCAGTAGTTTTGATGCCAATTTATTTCTTTAAAACAAATAGAAAATCAAATCTTTATAATATACCTAATTACTGTAGAAGAAAATAATTATAATAATTTCAAGCTATTATTAGAACATTTTCTATTCATCCTAATTTACGTCTGTTTTGTAGACTTTAGTAGACTTTGGTCGCAGGTGTTTTATGTTGACGTCGCTTTAAGTTCAATTTCAGAGGCTTTAATTGTCTAGGGTTTTGTAGTGAAATAATAACAATGAAATGATAAATTTAATACATAATTTTGGGTTTTCATTGTGTTTACTGTTTCCTTATATAGGTAGAGACGAAAACTAATAAAAATGTCTCGTTAAAATTGAAGAACACTATCTTATTTTAAGTTTTTTATTCCGTAAAAGTTGGTATGTATAGTTTTTTCCGAGTCTATATTTTGTTTCGTATGTAATGAGTGAGTAGCGCAATTTGGTGGTTTTATTAATTTAGCGAATATTATTCCAACAAACAAAATTGTATTTGTTAAACGCAATGTAATTAATATTTTCATAAATTATGCAGTAACAGTATCAATTTCATTGAAATTTATTTAAATCAATAATTTCGCGTCCATTTTATATAAATGAGGCATTTCAGTGAATAAATTTAATTTCTCCATAATGTTATAATGTGTACTTGTCCAATTTGCACCTTTGTGAATTCGTAATTATGCGACGCTAATGGTGTTATTAAATTATCGTATGTGTTAATCCAATTAACGCTCTATATGTGTGCTCAATTTCACTGTAATCGGTTCAGTAGTGTTTGCGTGAAAGAGTAACAAACATGCACACACATACACATACATCACAAACTTTCGCATCTTTACTTGGTGGAATAAAACTGCTGTTTTTACATAAAACACTTATAAATATACTTACCAATCACTTACCTTGAAGGATATGTTCTATAACGGTGCATTCACATCAAACGAACATAGAGATAGAGCTAGAGCAAGCGCATTCTTTCGTGATCTTTAAGTGTAAACGAAAACTCGTATTCTGTGTTGTTCAGTATAAGAACATTCCATAGAATCTTTACGAACACACTATAAGAACAACGAAATAATGATTTACGCCTGGTAAGACTAAAAGAATTTGACATAGTGGGGTTAGAATTAGCATTCGCTCACCTGATATAAATCCACCGTAACGTTTAACATTATGAAATACTATAATATGATGGTTAGTGGTAAGTATTTATTACAAGGATAATATACCTAAATACCTATTATCACAGACTAATAATAATATACATTTTTGTAGTGCCTGATTAATGTAGAAAGGCGGAACAACGGCGGCGGAATATAAATAAAATTAGCGCTTTCCATTTATATTACAAAACACAGTTTAAAATAACTGCAGTAACCACTAATACTGTTTAAGTATTTCGTTCGTGACAGCTAATATACAATAATCAACGAATTCAAATAATTACGTACACAAGCTGCAAGTAATTCAAAATAATGAGTTCAGATCAGCAACATTAAGATATTGCTCGAGCGGCACAGACTCATAAATAGCGGCGAGTTACGAGGTGCGGACGGACAGATAAAAAGACAACGCGCGCTTAATCCGTGCTGCGCTATCGATCCGCGCGTCATGCGCCTGCGCATGTACAGTGATGTTTATTTGGTATTGTTGGTTAATCGATCTTTTTATTTTTGTGGTTTTTGACGTTGTTTTTATTAGTTTTGGAACTTCTAGAAATGGATTGTTGCGAATGAAAATGTGTTTTTTTAGTTTTGGACGACACTTGAACATAGGTGAAATGACAATGCATTTTATTTCAGGCTTTGTTTAGTATCTGGATAAAAAAATATATGATATAAAATTACTGCTCATAATCATCATAATGGTCATCCTGTGATGCCTAAGGCGTAAGCCTGTGCTTACGAACGAATCTTTTCCACTTTTGCAAGTGTTTTTGTAGTTATACGATTATTTTTTGCAACATATAGAATTGACAAAAGTTATTCCTAAGGAAAAACCTACCTACCTAAGACAAATCAGCATTGTCAACAAAATCTTTAAGGCAATCGTTTAAAAAACAAGAAAAAACGAACTAAATACGATATGACACATTTATATTGGAATGATTCAGAACGAAGCTAAATGCGATAGAATAAGCAATATTAATAATTTTCACGACTCTGGTTGAAATAACCTCAGACCGTGGGTTTTGCCAGGAACTGTGGGATATTTTCGGCTTACATTGAGAGATTAATGTATCATTTATTAATTTTATTTGCTTTTTCAGTGAGAGATTACGGGACATGTTATTTTTATGATATATGACTATTATAATATACATTAGTTATTTGCGTTATTGTGGTTAATATTATCCTTTTCATTGAAAATTGATATTGTAAAATTTTTCATAGGAATAGTTAACTTTTTTAAGTGGATAGTAAAACTAGATGTTTTTTTTTATTGCGTTGGTATAATTTAGTTTTATTACAATTGAATTGATGTTTTATTCTAGGTGTTATTTTCTGCTTAGATTGCAATGATAAGATTTGTTTTTAATTTTTTTTAACATATTTTTATAATTGGTTTTAAATCTAGGTAGTTATACTTCAATACATTAGTTATTAAAGAGATACTTATTGGTGTCACTTAACGTCAGGTGAAGCGTAAGATACTTACAGACTAACAAAAAATCAATAACATCTTTGTAACAAATCTGCAAGGGGTCATCGTATTCTTGAGTGATCAATCGACTTCTTATAAGTGTAACTTGATATTATTAATTTTGTATATTTTTAATATTAAACCTTATACCAATATTTTTAATAAAAATATTTGTTTGAAATGAATTTTTTTGAAGATTGAAAATGATTAAAAGAAAATAACTAATATTCCTAAAAACAAATATTACATGGAAAGCTTTTTTTTACCATTAGGTAAGTAAATAGAAAGACAAAAATAAAGATAGTATTTAAAATTTTTGTATAATATCGTTTCTCTGGTATAAATGTTATTTTTGACCCAAAAGCTCTACATGACTCATTAATTGACAAATCATTCATCTCTATACTCTCTACCTACCTCACACTGAGGAATTTGATTCACACCAGCAATTCCCGATATTTATATCAACAAACAAACAGTCCAATATTACCGTAGATATGTACTTGGTACAAGTATCGAATCCCGTTGACAGCCACTCGACAGTGGTGAGATGAGCTTTCCATACGTTGAGGACTTGCCTTTGATACGTCTATACTTTGTTACTAGGGACTATAATATACTATACTAGCTTTCCGCCCGCGGCATCTCCCGCGTTTTCATAGAAAAACCCGCATAGTTACTGTTCCCGTAGGATTGCCGGGATAAAACCTATCCTATGTGTTAATCCAATTAATCTCTTTATGTGTCCTAAATTTCATTGTAATCGGTTCAGTAGTATTTGCGTGAAAGTACACTGGAAAATGATAATAATTGTGCATATACATATATGCTTGTGTATAATATATTTTCTCCTGCTTAATTTGTCAGTTTCAATTGAAATAAACCACTGTTCTAGAAATTTGGTTAGATCGATTATATTTATGCGAAATTTCACCGCATATAACTCATAAACAATAATTGCTATTATAGTTTGAGATATTTTAAGCTTGTTTTCCCAAAATATTTATTCGAGATAAGTGTTTGCGTCGATTATTCTAAAAGCAAGATGCTATAGGATATAATATATTTTAAAAATAATTATTTGTGTTATTGGACAGCGTGGGCGCTATTTAAATATTATTGTAGGGCTTGAGAGAATAATGGGGCAATCATCTTAAAATAATTTGTCTGATTTAAAAATATGATTTTTTTTATGAAGCAGTCACAGCACGTAAATAAATATAATTTTATTAAGAGCTTCACTTCCTTTTTTTAAATATCTTGCTTTTGCAGCCTTTTTTCTAGCCTTGTGTCAACAATATGTTCATAATTAAATTTATTCTTGTTTATAACGTAACCCTAATGTGTATACAATTGTAACATTATATAATGTTTAACAACAATATTGAAAACAGTATTTTCAACATTAAGCGTCTGTTTTAAAACTTCCTATCATACTGTTCGTTCTGTTTTCTTAAACATTTGGAAGTTCTCAAAAAAATCAATAATCACAATACATCAATCAACGCACACATGCACACAATGACGAGCTATTAATTACCCACACATGGTCACTTGTGTCATCACTCATTTTCCCATTATTTTTTTTAACGTCTGTTTTTAGCGTTGCATTCTGGCGAGTTGCCAGGATTAATCTGTAGCTAATAGCCAATTAGGTGTTTGGCTAAACGGACACAAAGTTGGACGTTTACGGTAATGGTAATTGCTGGGTTTTTATGTCAGGAATGCAAATGGGAACGGTTAGAAGCCAGGAGTTCAAATGTTGTGGAGTTTTGCAAGTGGTGGTTTGTGATTAGGTTTATTATTGCTGCCTCCGCCTCCTTGGTACAGTGGTTGACGAGCGTAGAACCGGGGTCCTGGGTTCGATTCCCGGTGGAGACGAAGAAAAAAAATGTCTCGGTATGGCAGGACACAGAAGGCTGATCACCTACTTGTTTCTAAAGAAAATCGATCAGTGAAATAGATGTATGCATAATGCATCTGCCCCTTACCCCACTTGTGGACACGGGACTTCACTTACATGTGGCTGCTTCAGTTCGTAGGTTTAATATAAACGTGTCTTGACTGTTTCTTTAAAAAGAAACTAAATACTTATGTAAATTAAGTTTTGAAAATCATTCAGAACTCTACCTGTAAATAATACCAATAATAATAGAGATAAGAAGTGTTATAACCTATTGTTGGAGAAGTTATTTTGGCAATAATTTAGCTTTAATATTTACAAACAATGCAAAAGCAGACACAATGAGTTTATTTATTTAGTTATTTAGAACGAACTATTTGGCATGTAAGCCCGAATTCCTTAGTTTTATAGTTCGTATATTTGTAATTATTGTTTACTATATAATTTCGTCTTGGTATTTGTATTTAAGGTCAAAACGATGCTTTAGTTAATTAGTAAGATTGGTAAACTGATGGACAGTGATGGATTAATCATTAATGTTAATGTATATCTTTGCTAGTAACAAAATATAAAAGCATAAAAATATCTACAGGTACTATAGGTATATCTACCTATATCAGTATATAGTCCTATATTTGCGTATGTATAATCAAAATATATACACTATTTATTATTTAATTATTTAGTAATGTATTTGTGAACATTTTACAACTTAGTCGCTGAACTGTTTCAAAAGAATTATGATGTACAAGCTGTTAACCTCGGTGAAGCAAGAAACCTATAACTTATAACATCTTGGAAAGTTTTTGTTCTAATAAATATAATTTCAATACAGTTACATATTTTTGTACGTTTAAACAGGTACATACTGAGTTCCTCGCATACCATTATCTTCCGTTCATTTCCCTGACCATGGAAAAATATTTCGATCGAGAAACCGTACTCATCAATTAATTACACTAATAACTTTTTTAGTCCACGTCCATATTCGTTTTACCCACCATGTTACGTCAATACTGGTATGTGACGTCACTGAGCAACAATCCTAATTGGTAATGATGCAAAAAGTGCACAAAGCTGAGCTTTTAAGCTGCGAACTGATAACAAGATTTACTATGCATTTTTCTATTAGAAAATAGCTGCCCCGGCTTCGCCCGTGGTACATGTTTACGTTTTCTCTCCATAAGAAACACGTACTTCAAGGATTATAATAAAAAATAATAATTAAACTAAATCGGTTCAGCCGTTCTCGAGTTTTGTGCTTAGCAATACATTTTGCGATTCATTTGTATTATATAGACATATTATTAGGTATATGTTTTGTTTAGAAGATATTTTTTTAAATAAAATAAAGTTTATTTGACTCAAAAATATGTTTATAAGATATTTTATCTTTTGCTAGTTAAAAATTAAGAGAGTTAATTTGCATGTTTCCATAATTAAATATATGCTGATGTATCGCTAGTTTATTAGCTGGAGTATTTTTCAGATTTTTCGAGAAGTTTGTGTTGTTTTTAATTAGCTTATTTAATGATGAAATTTTTCAAGGAAGAATATAAAAAATTAAAGTGGTCAAAATTTATTTTTAATGAGTCTCCAAGAAAATATATTTGATACGTAATATTTGATTGGTTAAACCATGGAAGTATTAAAATGTTAAAAATGTAATATTTTGTATGAGTTCAAAAGCTCTACTGTAGTACCCTAACGAATTCCTTGGTTAATCTAAAGTTATTAAATTATACAACAAAAATAATAAATAATTAGTTATCTTGTTACTTAGTATGACCAAGGCCTTACAAACAGGAATTTTAATACTTTAACTAGGAATTTATTGGACGTTATCTGATTATTCTGAATAGATAAATTGATTTCTTGTCGTTGTAATTAATCATGCTTGTGTTGATATTTCTTTGAGATTTTATGTAATGTATAGAATAGATTCGAATGTATGTAATTGGATTAAAAATTCTTAGTTTTAAAATTTTTACATTATTTTTTTCTATTCTTTGACATTACTTTGTAGTTCGTAAGTGTTAACTTTACAAGTATTTTCAACTACTATGTTTTAAATCACACTGTATTAGGATAATATAATATAAAAAATGCAAATTTGTTCAGAAAAGATTCATCAAAGAGGATTGTAGAGTCGTAAAGTCAAGCAAATATATTTTTATTAAAGTAATTAAAATTTAGGTACTGAATGAAAATTACATTGACAATTGTGAAATGTTTCTTCTTTTTTTTAAAACATTACACCTAGTCTGAAAATAGTAATAATTTAAAAACTAAACAATTTATAAATAACACGAATAAATGCATGATATACCCATTTATGCATAAAATAGCATTTGATAGAGGTATTAATTTCTGCTGCAGTGGGAATCAAACCTAACAACAACCATTTCAGAACCATAAACCGACTCGCCAAATAAAAGTATAACCAATTATGAAAGTGGTTCATACGAAGTTTTTATTTCGCAACAATATCGACTGACTTACAGAATAGGCCGCACGTAGATGGACACGTAGGCGTCGGCAAGTAATTGTCGGCTAAACGGAGTCGGCGTTTTTGCGACGCATTCAACGCCTTAAATGAACACGTTTGTGAAGAGTAGATGGATTCAGAGAGTTTTCATGGGAAAAGATGTATAATATCTAAGTATAGGTTGATTTACGCTACACTGTGTCGCGACCAGGCCGTGCCCAATCCGTGCCCCTGTCGGGGCTCGATCAAATATTATGGTGTACTGTTTGTATGAAGTTATTCATGCCTGACCGACTGACCGTAGCTCGGACGGGGCACGTCGTTGAAATATGTATGGCTCTTGATTAGTTGTCTTATGTTAGATGTCTTTAAAAGTTACAAATCCTTATGTAACTGTTAAAGACACCAAGAAAAGTTAAGATGCATTAAAATATTCAGTTGCTTGAGCTTGAAAAAGAAGTAAAATTAAGATCAATCTCACATGGTCTCATAATTTCAGTCCTCGTGATTAAGTATTGCATATTATCTTTCATTTCCCGGCACTACTTTCCTCATATATATGTATCATAATAACAAGACATTAATGTACCAAACCTTAATAAAATATATGAAATACATGTTTGTAGTACAAAGTTCGACTGGTCACCTAATAACTAATTAACGGGAATACGAAATACTACTTTTTGGTTTCATATTCGCATTCTTGATTAATATTTTTTTATCAATAAATAAATCTGTCTCTATGTTTCATTACTCTGTGCATACCCATAGTCCATAGCAGGAACAGTCAGGATTAGCAGCTAGTCAGTTTTTGCGTCAATCTGTCGTGGACATGTCGGGCCTTTATAGATGTATTACTTGCTCATACTGGGAACCAGCTATGTGTACAGAGTACTTTCTTTTTGCACAATTATTATAATATTTAATGGATTGTTAAATTGTCATGATACCATCTTGGTTGTTTTTATTGGTGAGGGAAATGTTAACAATGCGTATCGTGTTTTGCTTTTTTATGTAGAATGAATGCAAAATTTTAAAGGCAGAGACATACTCAGTTAAAAATACAAAATATAAACTTCTATTTTACGCCTACACTAACTACATTTCAAAGGCAACCAAAAGATATATCAGAGACACGGAATTTGCAAAAGTTTCTGGTCATTTTTATAAAAAAAGCAACATAAGTTTTCTTAACAACATAAATATTAATCTTGGTAAGATTTCGAAAGCAAAAAAGCCCAGAATATTAATTAATATGTAACCGATTAATTGTATAACAAATATATACAAAGGTAAAACATATTGAAATGAATTGAAAAGGATCCAAGGGTCATCTAACATCTTTTAAGTTGAAATGAAAAGGTCAAGATGTTTAATAAGAAAGTGGTTCAAAGGTTTGCGTTGAAATAAAACTTAATTAAATTATCTCTCTCCCTGTATGTAATTTTGTAGAAATCATTTGAATTGAGAAAAAAAATTGTAACAGACGTCAGACGTATCAGACGTATTATTTATAAGTGTTTAAATATCTATCCATACTAATATTATAAATGCGAAAGTAACTCTGTCTGTCTGTTACTCAATCACGCCTAAACTACTGAACCAATTTTCATGAAATTTGGTATGGAGATATTTTGATACCCGAGAAAGGACATAGGCTACTTTTTATCCCGGGAAAATGACGCAATCCCGGAAATCCCACGGGAACGGGAACTATGCAGGTTTTTCTTTGACTGCGCGGGCGGAAACCTAGTTTCTAATAGATTTTCCATTTCACAAGATTATACTTTTACAGACTACGAAAAGCTAAAAATATATATTCCAATGATATATTACTTAGTACTTTGTAGCAAATAATCCAGTTTCAAGAAATATCTTTGGAACAAATATGTTATTATCTTATTTACATAATTATTTTTATATTATGAAGTTTGCCGAATGTTGTTCGTGTTCTTCTTTTTCTCCGAAAATCTATACTAATACTAGTGGTCCGCCCCGGCTTCGCCCGTGGTACCTACATGTTTAAACTATCCTATCTCTCAAGTCTCAAGTTGGATCGAACTGCACATGGTGTGCGAATTTTATTATAATCGGTTAAGTGGTTTAGGAGTCCATTGAGGACAAACATTGTGACACGAGATTTATGTATATTAAGATTATAAAGAGGAAAAGTTTGTAATTATGTATGTATGGTTTTCACGCATAAACCTCTCAACCGATTTTGATGAAATTTATCACAGACAATCTTTAGACCCTGAGAAAGAACATAGAATACCTTTTATTGCGAAATATATACCACGGGCGAAGCCGGGGCGGACCGCTAGTACAACATAAATGTAAACTCTAGCTACAAATAACAACACAATGAAACAACTTTACATCAAATACAATTCCGGAATATCAAACCGAATTCTGTATAACAAATAAATGAGTTGATTCCGTTTGATTAATTCGATAAAATGAACACGATTTTGTAAATGTTTCAAACGTAATGACTAAATTGGTCTGATGGATGGAATGGCGTCAACTTCGATCAGGGAAATGTATTTACTGAGAAATCTATGCATTTCGTTTATTAAATATATAATAGACTTAAGGAGCTCTATTTCTAAAAATAAAATCGTCATTGCCAACGTTGATTACATTGTAGTAAATTGAATAAACATCACTGCATAGTATAAAACAAAGTCGCTCTCTCTGTCCCTATTTCCCTACGTCCCTTTGTATGCTTAAATCTTTAAAACATACGCAACGGATTTTGATGCGGTTTTTTTTAATAGATAGAGTGATTCAAGAGGAAGGTTTTAGTATATAATTTATTAGGTTTTAGACAAAGCGGGCGAAGCCGCGGGCGGTAAGCTAGATTAAAATAAAACTCATTGATATGCTATCAAATACCATTTATTTCTTAGAAAAGTTATACATAAGGCATTCACTTAAATAAAAAAAAACTTAAATAGGGTAAGCAAACCAGTAAATACCTATAATAAACATATTCATACATAGTTCTATCTCAATGCTGAAGACTTGACTGAAGAAGAAAACTACTATGTACGAAATCTTAATCAGATCTGTACTGAAATAATTCTGAACATAAAACTATTTTATATATATATGCTCGACAATGAATCTACATTGAAGCTTTTTTTCATTAAAAGCAGAATAAGTAGAGATAGAATGCCCAGACAAGAATTTATTCTTGCTAACTTTTGACTCTACATTAGGTAACTCACTGGTCGAACAGAATATAGCACAAAAAGCCTATTTAATCTATATTTTGAAGTTAATATTATGCTATTAGGTACAATTAGGTTAGCAGTGATTAAGGTCTCATAGGTATATTGCAGACACCTCAGACACGTGTCTACTTTTTGTTCTCGAATAAGTAAATCGACGCCCACTTAATTAATGAAGATTCACTCGGCTATCACTTCATATCACGACCACTCGAGTGTGCGACGTCAAGCCCACCTTAACCTTAACATATCGAGCTCTCATTAGGATAGGCTTCTGAATATTAATGACCTGAAACTGGTATAAAATCGCGAAAATTTCTACCAACATCACACTTTCCATCGGTGCTTTGGAAGTAGAACAATGAAGCTTCAAATCGTTCTCCTGTCTCTTGCAGCGCTGGCGGCCGCTGAGCAAAATGTTTACTGCGGGCGGCGGCTGGCGATGGCGTTGGCCATGATGTGTGACTATGAAGGTGTTGAGGAGAAGCGAGGAGACAGCGCGTGGGCGTGGCTGCACAGGACACGCATTGGTTCTGGACTAGGGCCCTGGCTGGAGCAACAAATGAGCCCCAATTCAGTGGAGTCCGCGCCGTGGTTGCCCCCCCACAGGGCCCGCGCCGTCAGCCGCGGTAAGCGCCAGATCGTCATGGAGTGCTGCATGAAGCCCTGCTCAGAAAACGAACTGTTAAGTTACTGTTAATGTATCAGTGTTGAATCGATGTGTTATATGGTATATTGTTATGTTTGAATAAATGATGTTGTTGAATTTTACAGTTGTTATTTATTTTACTACTCTATATTTTTGATATCATTTTATGTAGATATTTTAATTTACTACTACTAATGTGTTGAGTTATGTACGAATTACGTGTACGATTATAGATATATCGGATAAATCTTTTTGTTTTACAAACCAAATGTTATATCAATAAATAACATTACAACATATAATTCATGTAATGTTATCAATTATACTGCTTTTCTTAAACGTTACTAGAAAAATATCGGTAAAGGTTACTAGAAAAATATCGGTATTGCAGTTTGGTACACAACATAATATGTACGTGTAAATTTGCTTGTAAAGTTTTAAATATTTAATAAGATAAATGTATTGAACAGTACACTACAATAAAAAAATAATAGAAAAAAACCTTTATTCAGAGAACAAAACATGGTATTCAATACAATCGTATGAACCTATAAATAGCTTCTACAGTGAAAGCATTGGGATTTCTGCAGATTCAAAGGTTACCCTTCCAGTAAAAGCTCAAGGGGGTGTGGGGGGAGGGGGGGATGTAAGGGGTGTCGATTGTTTCCTACATTTGCGTAATGAATGTCACATTTGTGTGTGTTTTTCTAATTTTGTTACGGTCATTGACCGAGGTTGTGTTTGTGGTAGAGTTTGTTGCGAAATGGTAAAAAAGGAGAGCAATGTTTAAATTTATTTGTTTAATTTATATACTAAGAGAGGACATAAATTTGTATAATGTAATATTCAATGTTCATATTATATATTGTTCATGAAAAAATGACAATATTTGGTATAGTTTTGTTGAAAAGGCCATATCGTCAAAATGGGATGGGATATAGTCAGAATCTTTATATAATCTCTAGTGATGATCTAAATTGATATGAAAGATAGTATTTTTTTTATTGCTCGATTTCCATATTTTATTACAAAACGATATAGTAAGTACTTATAATAAATTTTTAAAAGCATATGAGTGATTAAAACATTGACTCTACATTCTTAAGTTCTTACAATAGAAGTCAAAAAAGGTGTATACAATAATATTTTTCTATTATATTAAAACCAAGCCAAACTTTATCTTTATTTTTCATTTTTATAACTATTGGCACAGACAGTCAATAAATATTGAAGCCACAAAATGTCTACAAAGTTCAAGCTCATGTACATACAAATAAGTCTCGGATAGATTATTAATATCGATATTGACATAGCCGGATAGCCAATTAGCCATGCCCGGGTATCTGTCCCTTACCCCGGTCCGCCCCGGGCACCAGGGGACTCTAATTACGGGAATATCCAATGTTTTTGACACAAGCTTATGTTTGCCCCGGGGCAAGTTTGGGTATGACCGATAATCTGTGTGATTAAAAATGCTTCGTCGATATATTATGTACTAGCTGCTCCGCACGGTTTCACTCCCGTGGCTCCACCCCTATTGGTCGTAGCGTGATGATATATAACCTATAACCTTCCTCGATAAATGGGCTATCTAACACCGAAAGAATTTTTCAAATCGGACCAGTAGTTCCCGAGATTAGCGCGTTCAAACAAACAAACAAACTCTTCAGCTTTATAATATTAGTATAGATGCGTAAAAATGTATAATAGTTTAGTAGGTATTTAAGAATTATAAAAGTTTTTCTCCCGAATAAATGAATCACTACATGCATAGTATAAAACAAAGTCGCTTTTTTTGTCCCTATGTCCCTATGTATGCTTAAATCTTTAAAACTACGCAACGGATTTTGATGTGGTTTTTTTTAATAGATAGAGTGATTCAAGAGGAAGGTTTTAGTATATAATTTATTAGGTTTTATACAAAGCGGGCGAAGCCGCGGGCGGAAAGCTAGTAATAAATAAATAAAACTTTTGTAAATTACTGAACTAGATTTACATTTACGTTTGTTTAATTGAATTTCAAAAAGGAAACAATAGCATTATTATTTCTTTTTATGTATTACAATTTCCTGTTTTGATCGCAAAATCAAAATCGAATTTAATGAAATTTTGGTATTTATAAAGACCACATTTAATTTTCAGGTACTTATTTATAGTTTTTAAACAATGTCTACCACAAATTAACTTATACAATTGTGCCCAAAGGTTTATATTATTAGCACTAAAACTTATCCGGCAACTTCAAAGCACTGTTATCAGAAATCAAGTAAATCGTAAATACTGTATTGGAATTTCATTAATATACTAAGTAATTTCGAAGTTTAGTGAGAAATTAGGAATAAACCATTTACATTAATAACTATATAAATGCGGTATAAACAAAGTATATTAAATAAAATATAATAAATATATAGAAAAGTAGCCCTACATACAATAAAAATTATAAAGTCAATAATTGTATGTCTGTCTATAGGTATATACTAATTAGAAGATCGGCTTTACTTGAAAATCAGCTCCTAAACGAACGAGATGAAAATCGAGATAGTATAGAGAATGTCTATGCTACACTAATATATAGGGATAATACCTATCTATAATTTACGAATTTTCTAGAATAAGCTCATATAGACAATGTACCTTACGTTCTTAGCTTTCCGCCCGCGTCTTCACCCGCGTTTTCAAAGAAAAATCCCGCATAGTTCCCGTGGGATTTCCGGGATAAAACCTATCCAAGTTACCCTCTATATGTGTGCTAAATTTCATTGTAATCGGTTCAGTATTTGCGTGAA
>CAJQZN010040265.1:21199-40646 GCA_907164685.1 Colias eurytheme
ACACACTTCAGGCACACCACTGCGTAATTCATTTATAGTCTATGCTTTTTGTCTGGGGTTGCCCTCTTTTGTGCTATTGGTAATACATCTGCGTGTGTAATTGTTTGATTGTGTTTATAAATCAAAGAATAATAGCTGAATAGAAATTTTAATTTAGTTAGTCAGTTTTACAAGTATAGGAGGACGAACATAATTGTAAGGCTGTCAAGAATAATAAAATAAATAAATAAATTGAATATTTGTAGAAAACTTATTTTTAGGTTGGATAATGTATATTTTAATGATCACATTAAAAAAATACTTATGATGTATTAGGGTAGTATAAAACGAAATAACGTAAATAGCGTATGATCGTATTTGAATCATATATAATACATATATGTATTTTATTTCTATTATTTTTAAATAGGTATCTAAAATTAGTTCATCGTTGGTCAATACGTACGTGAAACAGCTGTATCTATATACATAGTTTGTCATTATATTATTGATATGTTGATTTGTATCCATTCAATCAGTTATTAACTATGTGTGTTTAAATACGTTGTTAATTAAACAGTATGATGTTAATGAGTTTTAATTTCAATTTCAGTCAGAAAAACAGTATTGTATTTTTATAAACGGGATTTTATTATGTAGGTATATAACTCAAAAATTGATTGTTTTGCGATAACTGAATTATACCTAAAATAAATAATTAGTATTGTTATTATTTAAAGACTTGAGAAAATATTTATTGGAATTCAATTGGATATCTATAAATTTAAGCTCAATGAATACAGACAACTAAAATGTACCTAGAGCTTACTAAACAGTGCAATAATAAATAACAATATAAGTTTAAGATACTTAATAAAAGGCAAGGGTCATTCAGTTAAATTGTTCGTTAGTATACTGGCTTTATTTTTACATTCGTTTTACTTTTTACAATTGTAATTGCGATGAATATGTAGGATTATTGACGGCAGTGAAATAAAAAAGTCTGGCGACTCTACATTTTTGTAACTCTCCTTTTTGAATTAACACTGTAAGAGATATTGAAAGACAGGAAATAATTGATGAATAAAGTAGTTTTAATGCTAGAATAACGTTTAATATGATTTTAAAAGTTCACAAAAGCCTTAAATTTTTATGGCTCTCATTCTTCCACCTCATATACGAATCTATAAGATTTGATGGCGAAAGTGTACGCTGTTTGATTGCAGCGCGTTGTTTTCAATTTAAACTTTTGTTATTGTTGCCGTATCTAATATCATCAATTCTCACTCACCGATAAAAAAGTTTCTCAAACAAAGTCGCGAGCGTACGGCGTAAGCTCGTAAGCTCCCGCCCCTCGGTTAGTCTGCCGGCGGCCTTCGACCGGCGCGCACGTGTTTCAGCCGCTTAGTTACGCGAGTGAGTGTCAGTGAGTGAGCATGTTCGTCCGCGTAGTGGCTCTCCTCGCCACCGCGGCCCTGGTCTTATCAGCTGCACCCCCTGATCCTTGCTATGAAGACGGCCGACCGCGTCGCTGCATTCCAGATTTCGTGAATGCCGCCTTTGGAAATCCTGTCGTCGCTTCTTCCACCTGTGGAAAGAGAGGCCCCGAGCGCTTGTGCGATCCACCAGGAGACCAGAACCCAGAGAATGCTTGTCGAGTTTGTGATGCCGCTCGTTCGGATAGACGGCACCCTCCAGCGCATTTGACTGACTTAAACAACCCGCACGACGTGACTTGTTGGCGATCTGCTGCTCTACCACCGGCGTCTTACGATTCTCCACCAGATAACGTGTCTTTGACTCTATCCTTGGGAAAGAAATATGAGCTTACGTATGTCAGTCTTCAGTTTTGTCCCAAAGCAGCAAGACCTGACTCTGTGGCCATATACAAGAGCGCCGATTACGGTATCACTTGGCAGCCCTTTCAATTCTACTCAAGCCAGTGTAGACGGGTATACGGGCGGCCAAATAAAGCGACTGTTACATCTGCAAATGAGCAGGAAGCTAGGTGTTCCGATTCGCATAGATTAGGCGAGAATTCTGGCGGAGCAAGATTAGCTTTCAGTACCTTGGAGGGGCGCCCAAGCGCGGCCAACTTCGACATATCGCCTGTGCTGCAAGACTGGGTGACGGCCACCGATGTGCGAGTAGTCTTCAACAGATTACACATGGTTAACGAAGGGGATGAGGTGGATAACAAGAAGCAGGCGGGTTCTGGCACGCAGCATTACGCGGTTTCGGATTTTGCGGTCGGCGGCCGTTGCAAATGCAATGGGCACGCATCTAGATGCATTCCAACCAAGGGTGAAGACGGTCAGACGATGCAGCTGGCCTGCGACTGCAAGCACAACACGGCTGGACGAGATTGCGAGAGATGCAAGCCGTTCCACTTCGACCGGCCCTGGGGACGCGCTACTGCAAGGGACGCCAATGAATGCAAAGGTTTGTTTTTATAGCCTATTTTATGATATGAATGTTAGTTTTATTAAGAACAGGTCAAGCAATTTGTTCAAATAATTCTAAAGTATAAATCTAAGGAATCCACATAAAATATAATTTAAATATTAGAATAATGTGGTTAATACGGTATTCTATACATAAAAATAATCTATACATATCAATCTATGATTTATGAATGATCAAGAATTATACATAAAAACACGAGCTTAAGATAATATCAATTAAGAAATTATAATTTTATCTCATTACTTGTCGAATAAATTTTTATAGGGTCATAATTTTGTGTTTATCGATAGCTTAAATGAGATTGGAAGATATTAAATATTTGCGTTATCATTAAATAATAAATACACAGTGATTGTTGGAGCGGATGTTTTAATGATGGAAATAATGGGTTCTTAGTAGTGATGTCCGAAATCTTGTATCGATATATCGTATCGTTTTTATCGATACACGATAATATCCTATTGCACTTATCTGTGGACACGATAAATCTTATACAACAAAATGACTATTATGTGTATAGTGAATGGATATTGTCGTTCTAACAGCGACAAGGGATTTGAAAATACCGGCTTGCGTGTATTCTCTATATGGGCACAAACACATGAATGTATTTATTTACATTATTTTACTTGCCACTAATGTTTAAAATGAGAATTTTCTTGTTTTATTATATATAAGATAATGCAAAAAAAAAACATTCAAAATTCAAATAGTAATAATGTTCATTATTACAGTAGGTATTGTTTAAATTTTAAGCATTCTGTATCACATGAACATCTCTCTTCATCACAAAATTCATCAAAATCGATCCAATAGTTTAATATGTACATCTATCGACAAGGCTATACTATCGTATCACATGCCTATTCCCTCATAAAACCCACTATAATGGGTATAACAAAGACCTGTACTTAGGACTGTAGTTTGAATTAGCTTTTGGTTAAGTATAATTTAATAATGGTAGAATAAACAATTGTTATTTATGGCTATTAAATTGTATAGTCGGAGCGTAATTAGATTATTTAATACTAGTAACCCGCTTCGAACTTGCATGAGCTTTTTTCACTATTTTAAACTCGAACTCAAAAATGTTTTGTTCAAGTAAACTAACAATTCATTAAAAGTAAGTTTCTTAAACTATTACGGATTCTGTATGTCATTTAAACTGAGAAAAATCGACAAGAAACTAGACGGTATCCCTTACTATTACTAATTGTATGTAAAGCTCAATCCGTATAGATACCTAGTCAAGACTTTATACGTTACTAGCTTTCCGCCCGCGGCTTCGCCCGCTTTGTCTAAAATATAATAAACTAGCTTTCCACCCGCGGCATCGCCCGCACAAAGTAAAAAGTAGCCTATGTCCTTTCTCGGGTATCAAAATATCTCTATACCAAATTTCATGCAAATTGGTGCAGTAGTTAAGGCGTGATTGAGTAACAGACATACAGACAGAGTTACTTTCGCATTTATAATATTAGTATGGATTATATACTAAACCCTTCCTCTTGAATCACTCTATCTATTAAAAAAAATTGCATCAAAATCCGTTGCGTAGTTTTAAAGATTTAAGCATACATAGGGACGTAGGGACAGAGAAAGCGACTTTGTAGTGATTGAATAAGAAATATCTCTATGTATGAATACACGTAAGAGCCATATAATGATATAATGCTATAAAATCTTATGGTTCAAAAATAATAAATCTCTATTATACTATACTCTCCTACTCTGTTCACTATCACTACATAGTATAAAACAAAGTCGCTTTCTCTGTCCCTATGTCCCTATGTATGCTTAAATTTTTAAAACTACGCAACGGATTTTGATGCGGTTTTTTTTAATAGATAGAGTGATTCAAGAGGAAGGTTTTAGTATATAATTTATTATGTTTTAGACAAAGTGGGCGAAGCCGCGGGCGGAAAGCTAGTATTACTATAAAGTATTCGTTCCATCTATTATATAAAAAAATTGTATAACAACATTCATATACTTCACTTGACGATTTACATAATATACATACTCGAAAATGTGCCAAATAAGAACCCAAAACAACATAACCTTTTGTCACAGTCGGCTAAAAACATTTACACCATTTCCTTTACACCAAGTATCTAACTGTCTTAATATCAAATGTTTAACTTAATATCAGCACTTCTTTTTAAGGTAACACCTACGGAGCATCCATTTTGGCGTGTTTGCACCCACACAAGATTTAATTAATATTGGCTTGAACTTGAACTGCGAGATTCAATGTGAAAGTTTCATCAATGCTGATTAAACCGTTTTGGTAACGGGGTACAAATTTTAACAAGTAGATACCTATTTACGTACAAGATGTTTCAGCAAGTTAACTATAATATTAATAGGTACAATGAAAAATTATCCAAAACTACCCAACAGCTTTTTCTTGAAGAAAGGCAAAAATATATCGACGTTTGATAATTATGAAAAATTTAAATAAATAAAAATGTCACCAATAATCTCAATGAAAAATATTCTACACCCAAGTTGTTAGTTTTTTCACCAGTCAATACCTAACGCGATAGTCTTGACTTTCCGATATGCGATATGTATTTTGTAAAATTAAATTGTAAAACTGACATGATTTAAAAGAGCATCTATGGAGTCTTGTCGGTTCTTCTCCGTAGATACTGCTTTCCGAATCGGTGGTAAATGTTAAAATATGTAATGACGTTTCAAAAGTGCTTCTAGAAGAAGTCTAATTGAATAAATAAATGTTTGAGTTTGAGTTTTATACTCTCTAGAACCTTCCTTAAAATAGTAATAAAATAGTAATATCTTATCGAGAAAGTCAGTTAAAAATACAATTATCAAACATGACCCCAAACTTAATTGTATCACAAGATAATTCTAATTTATTTTTTATCTCGACGAATTATAGTAAATAACAATGCGACTGCGCCCACGCTATGATTTGTGGCCCGGGTTTGTCTATTATCATAAATATATATCAACTTTTTAATTTTATTAATGTCCGAACGATTATGAGATATTTGAACTGTAGTAATGTATGTTCAATGGTTTATCAGTTTTGAATTTTTACTGTCAATTTACCTGTATAAAATACCGAAAAAAGGGCTTACATTATTTAGTATGTTTTCTAAATATAGATAATACGTATTTATATAGTAACAATATCTATTTGCAATATATAAATGTTACCTTTTTATTCTGCCTAGCAAAGGAAACAAAATGAAGCCGGAACCTCAATCCATATCCATATCCAAATAAATTAATATATCAATATAACCTATTGTTCAATTTATGTAAAAATAAAAAGAATAACTAAGGCTATTTTACTGTCAATTAGCGAAGATACGTAAGGTGTGAACTTAATCTACTTTTTAAAACTAAACTGGAACTAAAATAAACCAAGAAGAACAAAAAAAGAAGAACGACAATACTTTTATTCATGCCCATTGCCAAGATTCGTAAATCCTATACCAAATATTTTTCACTCTATAAAATCTTTTCAATTATGATTTTATTACACACCTATTTAATTTTTTAAACGCCTCGCCATACACAGGCACGAAATAAAAAAGAAACAATTGATCGACAACCTTTCGGCTATAAAATAAATCTCATACGCGACCATAAAGCACAGAGTTTTAACACTAAAAACTCGTAAACTCAGAATGGAGATCAAATCAGGCTTGATTTATTTGAAGGAATTACGAATGAAACTGGTTGTATTGTAAGAAGTAATGTAATTCATTTGGGAATGTAAAATTGCATTTTTTATGTTAGTGTCGTATAAATTGCGTTGTACTTTCTGGTAACGAGAAATAGCTTCGCTTAGTTTTGCACAGGATGTAAATGTCTGAGTGAAAAATGTCTGGGTAAAAAAAAGGAATTAATGATGTTCATTATCTATATGTAAAATATATTTTCTCTCTGTACAGCAAATAAATACCGTTTTATAATGGCGTTTTTCATGAATAGAAAAATTCTTGCTTATTTCGATATCAATACACTACTTAATTCGATTACTTTATTATTGTGTATAAAAATATAATTTGGTTATTGTATATAAAATAATTAAATTGATTATCGATTATATATGTCATTTTTTTAGTATTCAATTTCAGTACCTATATTTTTATTTATTACTAGCGGTCCGCCCCGGCTTCGCCCGTGGTACATATTTACGTTTTCTCTACATAAGAACCATCCTCGTACTTCAAGGAATATAATAAAAAAAGAATTATCGAAATCGGTTCAGCCGTTCTCAAGTTATGCGCTTACCAACACATTTTGGGATTCATTTTTATATTATACACTAGCGGTCCGCCCCGGCTTCGCCCGTGGTACATAATATTTACGTTTTCTCTACATAAAAACCATCCTCGTACTTCAAGGAATATAATAAAAAAAGAATGATCGAAATCGGTTCAGCCGTTCTCGAGTTATGCGCTTACCAACACATTTTGCGATTCATTTTTATATATAAGATAGATTTATTATTAATACAACCTATGTAATTTTATTATTAATTTCACATCTTAGTCATTGTGTACAAGAAAAGTACATTTTCTACCGAGTCTAAAAGTGAAATAGCGATGTGTCTAAAAACTCTATCATATAATTTTAAATCAATATCGTAAAGTTTCGCAATTTAACTTTTTTAGTTTTTACAATAAATGTTCTGAGTCATCACAAGGAATTTACTTGAAAACTTAAATGCCTATAAATCCATCGGCTATCTTGTCTAGTGGTAGATAACCTTTGGTATGTGCAAAAATAATGGATGCTTTTTAAAAAGGCTTTTAAATAAAACAAGTATACAAAGTATATCGTATTTATTTAAAACATTTCTAACATATATTTCCTCTTAATCAAAAAAAATGTCTCGGTCTGGTAGGATGCAAGAGGCTGTTCACCTACTTGTCCCTAAAGAAAATCGATCAGTGAAACAGATGTATAATGCATCTGCCCCTTACCCCACTAGGAGACATGGGAATTCACTTAATTTTAATTTTCAATAAAACATTATTTGTTAGACTACATCCTGTGTAAAACGTGTGTACAACTATAAATTGTGTACATTAACGTATATATACTCGTTCTATATAATACATTGTACGAAGCAACGACTCGGCTAATTTAAAAAAAGTCCTAACACAGGATTTCAACCGGCTGATCAGCACAGAAGCCCAAACCTAGATTTAATTACACAGGGTATAGTTTTTCCCGCGTGCCACATGTTATCCGCCCCTGCTCCATTAAGAACTAACTGACAAAACATTGCTCTTTTATCTCCCTTTTCATGTCTTTGTCTTCGCAAATAGCCGAAAACGTGACCACTCTTCTTTAATATTGAGTTTTCGATAACTTTTTCAATTGCACCTTGAGCTGTAACAACGCTGTAACAATCTGTTGAAAAGCAAAAAAATGGTTAAAAAATATATCTTTTTTAATTATAGTTTTAGTATATGAATAACTTTTGTGATAATAAGTACTGTATCTATGATTAATTATATACACAGATATATTGTGTTATATACCTAGAAAGTTAGAATCGAATAGGTTCAATAATAGTAGTATGCGTGTAATAAGGAAGGGAGGTTTAAACACTAAAATAAATAAAATAATATCTTTCAAGTTCATCATAATGGGCATAGAACAGATGACGTAAATTAGAAAAACAAATAATTGCTAGAATATTACATGTTATTACATTTTTTAAAGGCTTGTTCGTTAAATTTAATGATACAAAGAAATACGCTTTGACATTGAAAATTTAATACATATCGTCATACCAAGTTCGTGTTTATTTACTCTAACGTTTGAACAGTTACATATTTTCTTGTAAAATATATCATTTACTATGTACTCAAAATAGGTAAGTTGAACTTACACTCAAGAATTATTTCAATAATCAGGTTGCTAAAAATTAACAGGATATCTGGTTAGGTTATAAATTTAAATGAAACCAAAAACGAAACAACATCAAACGGCAGAGCACGTTGAGTGCCTGCTTTGATAAAGCTTAAAAAATGCTTATCTGCTGTTTTTTGACAATTAGTGCATTCCTCTGCGTTGTTGGTTACCATATTATTTTATTTTATTTCTTTCTATAAATAAAAATTGTACATTAATATAGAAATAAAGTGACTATTTATTATAACAGTGGGTGTAGGTACGATTGTATCCCAAGCTTCCGGAAAAATTTAGAGCGGAACATATTTTACTTATATTTTGTATAATATTTATTAAAAAAAAAACCATTAAAATGCATTTATATATGAAACTGATCCTTATGCGTTCTTATGTTTTCACCATACGTTTCAGCTTTATGGATTGGTACCGACATGACTATTTCATTCATTGTCCTCTCTTTCGTCCTATGTATTTATACCAGAATATACCTATAGTTATAGGTTATATTCCAATCTCTTCTAACTCGATCCAGCCATTCTAGCTCAATTGACGAACAAACATCCTACCTGTCAATTTATCTATTTCGTAATCAAATCAAGCAACAAACAACTGCGATGTATCTACGGATTCATGGAAAATTCTGGAAGAAAATGCCAGTAAACATTAGTATTTAACGTTTTTAGCAAACTGTCCGTTTATTTGTCTAGGATGGTTCTTGATTGGGGTCCAGTGGACCCCTTTAATCTTGTTAAGTATTTGTCGGTTACTGATTCCTTCTACTGGGGTTCCTTTGCAAAATGTACTCGTAAATGTTTCAAATGCTATGTCCTACTAATAATAATATTATAAATGCAAAAGTTTGAGAGGATGGATGTATGTGTATGTATATATGTTTGTTACTCTTTCACGCAAATACTATTGAATCGATTACAATGAAATTTAGCACACATATAGAGGGTAACTTGGATTAACACATTGGATAGGTTTTATCCCGGAAATCCCACAGGAACGGGAACTGTGGGTTTTTCTTTGAAAACGCGGGCTAAGCCGCGGGCGGAAAGCTAGTATGTATTACATATAATATTTCTCCTTGTGGCTTTTTTGGTAACTAGATAATCTAGATCTTAATTCATCTCAGTGCTAAATCAAAGCACGTTTAGATAATCCATTTGTGATTGAGAGAGTAACAAACATCCATCAATAAATGATAATTTACACGGTAGGTACTTCTTCATTATTAATTATCGACACTAAGTTTATAACTATTCAGTTAACATATGAATAATAAATTATTAAGATTTATGTTCCTTTTTACGCAAAATGCAGTAAACCATTTTTGATTATATTCATATAGTACCTAGATAGATTATAGCTTGCTTGTTACATAGATTTTTATTGTATATAGAGTGTATGCATACTCCATACGCTTATTTTTATCAAGTAACCTTGCAAGCAATGCCGCGGGACAAAGACAGTATTCATACACGTCTATTTTAGAATAGTTTGCGTACTTAAATCGAAATTAGCAAGATTAATTAATTAAACAGATTAAAAATTCGATCCTTAAATTATAAAACGAAATGTTTGTTTACGCAAATATCCGTAATGGTTAAACATGTTAAATTATCAGCAGCAATAAACCTTGTCAGGAATAATTAACGATTTCTTCGTGTGAGGTTATCTCCTGCATTTATATGCCAAATGATTTATTTTATGGTAATTAAATAAAATCTCTGATTGCTTCCTTGGAGAGGAAGATGTTAAATGCGGATTCCTTTCTCGCAAATGCCAAAAAAAAATTATGAAAATCACAAAAAAATCGCATTTGCACATTTTCTATTATTTTTTTGTGGTAAAATTGTGCTACTTTACATATTATAGAATGTAAGTCAGAATAAAAAATATTAGGAACATAAATCGATCGAAAATAAATCATCCGATCGATTAAATTGAAAGGACAGCATTCAATAATTAAATGTAATAAACGATTAACGACAACTACTATGCCTGTGATTATCAAAAACATCTATTTAAAAACATTTATTATTACAACTATTTTCTGTTTATAAACTTAGTTAAGGGTAACTTTTGAAGAAGTATTAGGGTTGCCTCCTCCATTCTCACTTGAAGCGTTGGTGGTCGGAGTCTACGGGTAGTTTTGTAATATGACCATAGTTTTATAATATTATGACCATAGATAATAAAATAAGCTCTACTATTAAATATTCTGTGGTGTAAGTGAATTACATTCAGTTTTATATCAATAAAAAATTACGATTCAATTCCAAACAATTTTAACAACAAAGCAAACTATCGATAAAAAATTATGGTTTCATTAAATAATACCTGGAATGGAGTAATAAAATAACTCAAACAGAAGTTGAGTTTGAATACAATAGAGAAATGTCCTTTTGGTAGCAAAGTGGGCGGTCCAGTAATTATGAAACGTGTAGGCATAAGGGATGACAATTATTTGGGGATATTTTGTACCTTTCTTATGTTATTTGTGTTGTATTGAATAATGATTGGAGTTATAGTCATGGCCTAAACGTAAACCCAAAAAAGACGCAAAGTATAATATGCGGTACGAAATACTTTGTATCCAAATTAGATTTTTCTACTTTGCCTAGGGTAATAGTTGATGGGATTGCTATACCGTATAGTACAGAAATTAAGTGTCTGGGGATTTGGATTGATTCCTGTCTATCTTGGAATCGTCAAATAAAGGAGGTTCGTAAAAAGGTTTTTGCTGCTGCGGGTTCGCTCCGTCGCTTACGTAATTTTCTGCCGATACCGACTAAGATTGCGCTCGTCCAAACACTCCTTTTACCTATCATAGATTATGCTGATGCGTGCTATCCTGACCTCTTCGAATACCACCTAGACTGCCTTGAGCGCCTTCAGAATTTCTGCATAAGATTTGTGTTTGGCTTGCGCAAATACGATCACGTCTCCGAGTTTCGCACTAAGCTCAAATGGCTTCCCATCCGTCTTCGCCGAAATACTCATATCCTTCACCTCCTGTACTGTGTTCTGTTTGATCCGAGAACTCCGCTATACTTAAAAGAGAGATTTGAGTTCCTTGTGTCTAACGTCAACCCGACGCGTTCCTCTAATAAACACCGTCTAGCAATGCCACCGCATGTTAATCATGTTTATAACTCTTCGTTCACTGTGCGTGCCATTAGACTTTGGAATGCTTTACCCTTAGACATAAGAGCAGCTCAATCTCTATCTACGTTCAAAAACTTACTGAAGCAATTTTATTTATCCAATTAGTCGGTAATTTCATTGTTTATATTATTAGTCAATTGTGTTGGTGTGCGTTTTCTATTTTATGTATGTGTAAATATATATGTATGTTTATTTTCCTATTATAATATATGTATATGTTTGTATGTATTTATGTAGTTATATTATGTATGTACATTATGTATATGTATATATGTGTATGTTTATGTATATTTATAAGCTTATATTATTATCTATTTAATATATGTAATATGTATTTTTATTTATTTTTAATTTATTTATTTATTTTATTTTATTTTTCTGTTCTTAGTGCACTTTGCCCTGTTTTTAATTACTTTTGCACTGCGTCTCCTTGTCCACCAGGTTGTCTGGAAGAGATCGCTGTCTGAGCGATAAGACCGCCTGTTGTGCTCTTTTATTAAGTAATGTATTATGTCCTTATTTGTACTTTTCTCTGTGGTGCACAATAAAGTATTTTTGTTTGTTTTTTTTGTTTGAATGTTATGAGAGAAACCGGAAGGACTTAATTATTTGTAATATAAAATGTTGTTCCAGCAATACAAACCCGAATATGTATTATCCTATTTTTATAACATTTTATTGAGTGTTATGAGAAAAATAGTAAAACGAACCCGTGATATTTATTGAAAATGTTATAACAATCCTGTAGTATGTGAATGTGTGGAGAAGCTAAGATTTTAGATTGATTTTAAACCTTTTTTTAAAAATGTATTAGTTCAGAGAGCCTGCTAGTATCTATATATGTATGTATATATAAAACTCAAAGGTGACTGATATAGTGATCTATCGACGCACAGCTCAAACCACTGGACGTATCGGGCTGAAATTTGGCATGCAGGTAGATGTCATAACGTAGGCGTCCCCTAAGAAAGGATTTAGAAAATTCATCCCCTAAAGGGGTGAAATAGGGGATGAAAATTTGTATCATGTAAATTTATCTTTTCCACGCAGGCGAAGCTGCGGGCAACAGCTATTTCATGAATATAATATGAAAGAAGTAAATGCATAATTATTATTCTTAAAATCTTTTTGTTTAATTGACATAATTTTTTTGTTTAATAGAGCACCTAGAGTTCCTTGCTGGTTCTTCCCTATAGTAACTGCTTTTCGAATCGGTAGATATTAAAAAATATAAAATCATATAAGATTCTATATTTAGAATGTTTATCTCTGTATATCTATTAAGTAAAAAACTCCCCTCAAATAAGGAAAAAAACAAAATAGCGCAAAGTTATAATCAAATTTCTAAAAATATGATCATGAAGTTTTTAAAAGTTCTATAAGGACGTATAAAACATTGTATTATGACTTTAAAAGGGAGAGGAATTAAATTGTGAGGGCACTCAAAATAATTGAATCATCCTTCTTATTGACAGACAGACGGTTTCCATGTAAATGAAACCTTGGAACTTTGTTATATATATATATAAGTTGTGAATGTTTTGACGAATTTGTTTTGCTTGTAGCGCTGGACAGAACATTCTGAATAGGCCCTTTTTGATATCTTATTAGTAAAATATTACTAAATTAATAAAAAACAAGTTTTTACTTTTTTTATAATATTTTTCTGATAATTATGAATTATGATATCATTGTTTCTTCTTTGAACCATTTTTAAATAATATTCGTGAAGTAGGATGTTGATACGGTTGATACTTACGATCGAGGAGCCCCATTTTATCAAACCGAAAAAATATCATTAGAATTATGTAAATCAGTAAATTATACCAGTGCTTTGTGAAAATACATTCGAACCACTGAGAGACTATAGAGCACGCGTAGAAACAATTCAACAACATATTATTTACTAGCGGTCCGCCCCGGCTTCGCCCGTGGTACGTATTTCGCAATAAAAAGTAGTCTATGTCCTTTGTCGGGTATCAAAATATCTCCATACCAAATTTCATGCAAATTGGTTCAGTAGTTTAGGCGTGATTGAGTAACAGACAGATAGACAGAGTTACTTTCGCATTTATAATATTAGTATGGATGGGAATCGAGATAGATTAAAAAGCTCTACATAAAACATTTCATCACAATCGACCCAATAATTCTGTATAACCCACAAACAAACATATAATTATAACTGCATACAACAGGAAGTCATTGATACTTCCCGTGTAATAATAACACGAATGACAGATATAATATAAGAAAAACGTTTTGTAAAAAAGACAAGCTTGATATTCAAGAAGTAGAGCAATATAAAAATATGTTTATTTTTCATAACGACGGAAGCTATGGAATCATGTTTACACTTTTCAAACACGCACGAATGTTCATTTTATTATCTAAAAAAACTATTAATTCGGCTGAAACAAGATTGAAAATCGTTAGGTAGTGATAAATATCTATTAAAGTCCAAGTTGGTACCTACGTACAAGTAAAAATATATAATTGGATATAGAATTGAAAATCATATCGTCAATATGAACGATTCGTAGTAATATTACAGTTAATCGATAGCTTATCGTCTATCGTTTCATTCGCTTAAACTTCACGTAAGCTGCCGCGTGAGCTCTTCGTACAAACTTTACCTATTCACCCTGCATAACGAAGTGATTTTGAAAATATAGCCCTTGCTAGTCTTTAAATATTCAACTATATATGTGTAAAACTTAACAAAATCAGTATAGTGGTACATCCGTGAAAGCGTAACAATTAGATAACACTTGTAACATTACACGCTGTATTCATAACAACCCCAAACAAAGCCCAGCATTAAATACATTTATTTCCCTCATTGTTCTGTCAATGATATAAAAATAATAATACAATGGTTCTCGAGATAGCGCACATAGTATAAAGAGAAAAAGTAAGTTAACTTCGAACAAAGGTACATCGCGCCGTTTTTACCTATGTACGCGGAGCGCTTGCGCACGCCCGATGTGACAAGTGACAACCCTGTGCCTCGCAAGTTTAGGTACAGTTCGATTCAAACATGGCGGTTCGGAAGTTAGCTGCGAATGCACCTACGTGCATGTATTCGTCCCTTAAAGTTCCTCTGATATCTAAAATTGTTATTTGCGCATCGGATTGTACGATGTTCCGAGCCGCCGCGCCATTAAGTTTAAATCGTACTGTACTGTGCTATCCTAAACGCCAGGAAGGCCTACTTGTTTTCTTTATACTATGCAGATGCAGCGCATTACAAAGTTTAAGGTTCATTCCCCCCCCATTGTGTTCCCACTCCAGGGCCTGTCTTGCCGCCTAGCCTAATTAGAGAGGTTCGCTTACTGAAAGGAGTCGAGAGTGTAAACAGTTTGTAGTGTCATTTGCAACGTTAACTCAAATAACGTAAATCCGCTATTAGCCTGTTAGGGGTGTGCACACATTGCTACGAAGTTAGGTACGAATGCATTTGCAAACAAGATTTGGTTTAAAATTAAAAATTTGATGGATTTAAGGTATCAGTGCTGATCTTACATAAACGTTACCTGAATTGACGCTGGATTATTATTTAATCTCCTGGAACAATTATTATTAGTCATAACTGATTATCTGTTGCTGCTGCTTCTTTTTGTAATGAACATAGATAAGAATTATTTCCATAGATTTTTGAAGTGAAACTTCTTTATCGGGGTTGGAAAAAAATTTAGTGTAACATATATTTTTTCGTTACGCGTGACATTTTTCCATTACGCGCCATCTTTTTCTTATCCCTGCCACGCGTGATTCGACGTATTTCTGTAAAGTTGCATAATAAATATAGTAAATTATTTTTTGAAAAATAAGATCATAAAGAAGTTTCACTTCTTACGTGTGTACACTATTACACGCACACATTTTATTTTTATACAAATGTAACAATTTTTCAACAAAAATATCACTATTCAACCTTCGTCGGGGCAATTTAAAAGGGGTGGGAGTTAAAAACAATATTACATCTACGCGTGTACGTTAATGATATCACTGAAGTCAATTTGGAGCGATCCACAGTAAAATCAACATTATTATCACAGTAATATCAAGTTATATTCAGTGGCAAAATCATTTCTCATTAATAATTACAAGAAATATCTACTACTTAATAGAGTCCACGTTTCCTACACTCTATCCTAAATAGCATTTGATCAGCAACTAATCGTTTTGGCAACTCGCCACAATTCATTGGAACTGCCACTTCAAATCATAAAAGGATGCATCTGTTCATCAATTATCTGAAAAAAAAGCACAATAGTTGATGAAATTCGAAGTATTATAAAGTTATATTTAGTATTTGATGTTGTTTAACTTCAATAGTAAAGCTCATAATTGCATTACACTAGTAAATTGTCAACATTACATTGGCTTTAAAATATCTCAGGTAAAATTTGGCAAGCCAAACAAAAACACATGAAAATAGATTCTTCTTATACAATTACCACTAACACTAAATAAAAACTACAGATATTCTAAATATATACTTACGGTGTTTAATTTCAGAACGTATCGATGAAAAAAACATGTCAAAAATACACGAATATTATGAAAATTTACGAGCGTAGTGTGGCAACGTATTTAGGCCCGTTTATTTAAAGGACTGCTAACTGCTCGCTTGTATTACAATTTATGATGTGTTTTGTAACATGACGGCGCGACTATTTAGCTAGTTATATTGGTTCGGAATAATAAAGCTTTCATATGGAAGTGAAACCACAGACTAAATAGTAATAAAAATGTTGGAATAAGAATAATAGGATAAATGTCAAAGATATAAGAATATGTTATATTGCTGTGTTTATCTACAATATGAGCGTGGATGTGAGGTGCCGCTTGTGAACAAAAAATAGATAAATAAGGAAATGTTACAAATTGCTACTTTCGAAAAGCCATTAATAAGGTAAAATAACTTATTTAGTATTAGCAATGTCACCCTTGATAAGTTGCTTCCGGCTTTAAAATGTCAAGATGGCCGCCCCCAACTGTCAAATGCATAAAATTCGCGCGCTTTGTACTATTGTCGTTTACAAATATAAATTTGCTGAACATTCTAAATACGAATAATTTGATGTATGAATAGAGTTAATTACGACATTTATTTATTGTATCCGTTTCATTGCGACGCACCCCAGTTTTTATTAGCTAAACCCCAAGGTTTATGTTGGGGAGGCTGATTTACGTCCCTTACTAGATCGTGCAAAAAAATCAACAAAAGAGGTTCAATTGAAAAGTTTGAATACCATTCTTTTTTTGTATTGGGTATTTTGTTGTGGTTTGCTTTTCGTAGAGATAAAAGCATAAATACGTTGTTATATTTAATTTATCGACTGATGTATTTAAGCCAAGAAATTACTTTAAATGCCTATACTTGTGACCTCTAGACATTCTTTTTACGAAGTAGGTATTTACGCACCAATGTCTATGATTTTTTAAAAAGACGATTTAAGGCGAAGCGTCTCGATAATTTGCTTGAGGGAGGGCCGTTTATCAAGCATTAATTTTATTTAATAAATCAGTTTGGCGGGAATGCCATTAGTCAAACTGGGATTGCTTGAAGCAATATGGCGGGAAGCGACGGTGATTGATGACAGAGCTGTCATTTAATATAAGTTAGATTAGCCTTACAAATTGAATGAATAATTTTTAATGTTTTCGTTCAAATTAAGAATAAAATGAGTGGACTCTACATGTAAAATTAATTATTATAATACAACATAATATCTCTTACAGGAATTTTAAGCTGAACGAATTAAACACGTTTATTTAATTAATGAAATAAATTTCTCAAAGCAAACATGATAAATTACATTACGTGTAATGAACCGTAAAAGCGACATCCTTACATAAATCCTTTTACAGTGTCGTTGCCACACGCTAATTAAATTAAAAATACAAGTTATTCGTTTCATAATCCTTTGCATTAAAATAAATACACGTATAATCATTTATATGTATTTGTGTTTCATGTCACAACATAAATAATTATAGCTCATTGCTGAAAATATAGCTTGACATGCATGTATAATCGTTCTATCCATAAATTTACATTTTTATTACTAACTAGCTTTGCGCGCGCGGCTTTGCCCGCTTTGTCTAAAACTTAATAAATTATCTACTAAAACCTTCCTCTTGAATCACTCTATATATTTAAAAAAACCGCATCAAAATCCGTTGTTCAGTTTTAAAGATTAAAACATATAAAGGGACATAGGAAGCGACTTTGTTTTATATTATGTAGTAATTAATATAAAATATATGAAGATATTTAAATTAAGCGTTTTTGATACTTACAAATTATATCATTATACCGTATGCTAGCTAAGCGGCTAATTACTTGTTAATTAGAAAGGTTATGTTAGGGCATAGAGATTTAATTTCTCATTAATATATATTTTGCTTAACTCAGCCTTGCTGTAACATTATTAATTGGATGAAAGATAATTTGTAGTTAGTTATACAGTCACAAGCCGAATGGCCTTATACTCGCTCCATTTATTCCTCATTTAATCAAAGTTATAAATCCTTTTACACCAAGCCGTTGCCACAAGTTAATTTAATTTATAAATGCTAATGTTGTATTCTCTACGTCTTTTTTATCAATGTAGTATGTTTTTATATACTTTTTTTAATCTGTGCTCGGTCGCGATCACGCACGCTCGCTACGGATTATCATTCCTTACAAAAGCCACCGTACGCAAACACTACCCCTTAACAAATGATTTACTTCAAAGTCATCCTTATTGTAACTACATAAAGTCGCTATTTTAAATGTCGATTATTGTGTCTCTATTACACAGTTCGATTTTCAAATTTCAAATCTCCTGAATGATGTTTCCCTTATATGATAAATTAGACTTTATGGTACTCTATTAAAAGCCATTTTCGCTTGCTTGTATTTTTGTTTAAATATAAAGCGACGCGTGTCTGTGCATAATATCATCTGCACACACTTATCGGTGATGATTTGTCAACTTTGAAACATGTAGATGATAATGAACTTTAGTGCTTTGGTATAAAATTGGAATTGTAATATAGAAAATGTGCGGATTATTTTTCTTTAGTGGGAAGTTTTTAGAAATTCCTTCATGGTATGACTTTCTGGTGTATTGTATGGGCACGGTTTACCTGCGTACGTAAACGTTGAATTAAAAGAATCCATTAGTAAAATCACTCATTAGTAGGTTTTATATGAAAATCAGTGGTGTTTTTATAAGTACTTTTTACTTTTATAAAACAGCGAATAAAAAATCACATTTTAATTGCGTTTAATGTACCTACTTTATGGTTATTTTTATATTATTTTTTAATCAAAAGTAGAGTGTGGCATAAGTAAGTTAAGTGAAAATGAATATTTATTTATATACCTGCCTATAGTTCTCATCACTTATGCTTTAGATAATTTTATTATAGGAAAAATACTTGAACTTGCCTTTTTGATCTAAGCTTTATCACGTCAAGAAAAAGATTATCTTTAAAGTAGGTATTTTAGACAAATAGGTCTATACTAATGAGTGATGAAGGTGATACATATTTTCTGCGATTTGATTTAGGTATAAAAATTACGAATTTTATGGCGCCCTTGTTGCCTAAATATATTTTAGTTATAATAAAACTTTAATAGCTTCATATTGTGAAATATTTATTAATAAGTCATGGCCAATAACAAGGTAAACGATTGATCGTTTGTAGATTCATAGAATTGGAGTAAATTTTTGTGGTTTTACCACGTACAGTATCTTTAATTATGTTTTACGGGTTTGTGATTTATTTTCGTTATAGAGACTTCAATTATGCTTTGTGATAACTTTGTGATAACAAATACAATTGTGTTAGGCTTATGTAATGAAGACTTATAATAAAAATCTATTCAAATAGTAATAATATAATCTAGTTTACCTGC
>CAJQZN010040267.1:5757-22668 GCA_907164685.1 Colias eurytheme
TCGAGAACGGCTGAACCGATTTCGATAATTCTTTTTTTATTATATTCCTGGAAGTACGAGGATGGTTCTTATGTAGAGAAAACGTAAACATGTACCACGGGCGAAGCCGGGGCGGACCGCTAGTTTATTTTAAAATTAAGTATAGCCTTTTGCTTTGCTTTACTGTCCCCCTCCAAATTTGAAGTACAGGTTTTTGAACGAAACCTGGATCTGAGAATTTTAACATAGATTGAACATATCAATATCACAATAGTTATAAAAGTTATCCAACTATATTGAATAATATCGTGAGTTGCAAAATTAAACGCAGGAATCCTCTTCAATTCGTTTAGCATAGATGAAATCTTCTTTCTATCATATTATATAACTGAAATAGAACTTAGCATACATGCTCCATTGGCTGTAAATCCACTTTACCAATAATTATTTTGTCCGTTGATTCCCTCGTGTGAAATAAAGATTTTCCTAAATCATTCGACTCACAATTTTCTCCATATACATAATTATATATTTTCTCCATATATTAGTATGCATTGTCCATAAAGTTTCTCTATGATTATTACACTCAATTCCGAGTTTAGTTGTTTTATTAAAATACATATAAATTTCTTTTATCTCAAAAATTTCCTCCTTAGGACACTTTATTGCTACCATTTGACATTTTTCGCTATATATACGATGACGTATTTAATATTTCAGATTCTTGTGAATCTTATTATTTTAATATGGTAACAAAATCAGTTTGTATCACTAGCGCCTCCTACTGTATGTAATGTGTAATATTACTACTAAAATTAAAGTCTGTTCGTTCACGTCATCCGCTGTGGTTTTATTAGGTTATGGGCCCAGCTACGTATTTTTCTTGTTTTTTATAGTTTAAAGTTTAAAGTTACTGCTAGGTTTGCGATAATAATGACGACGAACTACTTAGCAAGTGTTCCAAAGTTGCGAGGACGCGAGAACTATGATGATTGGTGTTTTGCGGCTCAAAATTTGTTGGTGTTGGAAGGCATGGCGGCGAGCATACAAAGCCAGTTGAAATCAACCGCTACTGCAGAGCAAAAAGTGGAAGATGCGAAAGCCAAGGCGAAGCTAATATTGTCAATCGATCCATCGATTTATGTTCACATAAAGCAGGCGGTCACAACATATGATTTATGGACTACACTCAAGAAGATGTTTGATGATTCCGGCTATACAAGGAAGATTTGTTTGTTACGAAATCTCATCAACATTCGACTTGAAAATTGTGAGTCAATGACGCAGTATGTGACGCAGATAATTGAAACTAGCCAGCGATTGCAAGGAACAGGATTTAAAATAACCGATGAGTGGGTTGGTGCACTAATGTTGGCGGGATTGCCCGAAAAGTATGCCCCCATGATAATGGCGATTGAACATTCAGGTTGCGAGGTTAATGCTGATATAATAAAAACGAAGCTAATGGATATGTCGTCTGAAATTGGTTCTGTTTCCGCTTCCGATCGCGATAGTGCATTTATTGCTAGAGGAACGCATAAAATGAGAAATGGCAACCCTAAAAATAGCCATAAACTGTCAGAAGAGTCAATGTCAAAGTCTGAAAATAAGGTTATTAATATTAAATGCTACAGATGTAAAAAGACCGGTCACTACAAAAATCAGTGTCCGCAAGAAGAAACAACGAAAAGGAAACAAACTAACGCATTTAATGCTATTTTCCTGACTGGAAAATTCAATAAAGACAGCTGGTATATTGATAGTGGTGCAAGTAGACACATGACGGCATGTAAAAATAACCTCGTGAATTCGTCGCATCAACATGAAATTAAAGAAATTATTATTGCAAACCAGACTAGAGTTCCAGTGCTGTGTTCTGGTGATGTCAACATTGTCACAGTTGTGAAAGATGTAGAATATGACATCACAGTGAAAGATGTATTGTTTATACCAGATTTAACCACCAATTTGCTATCCGTCAGTCAGTTGATTAGAAGTGGCAACAGTGTAATTTTCGAAGAAAATGTTTGCTATATATATAATCGATAGAGAGAACTAGTTGGCCAGGCAGAATTAATTGATGGTGTGTATAAGCTGTGTACATTACAAACAGAACAGATACTAGCAGCAACAGCGATTGCATCGAGTGAGACTTGGCACCGGCGCATGGGACATATTAACAGTAACAGCTTAAACAAAATGAGAAATGGAGCTGTAGATGGAATATTATATCCAGACATGGCAGAAATAGATAAAACATCATGTGTTATATGTTGTAAAGGCAAACAAACCAGATTACCATTCCAGCTAAGTTCATCCAAGACTAAGGATTTGCTAGAATTGATACATTCAGATGTAGCAGGCCCTATGGAAAACTTATCGATAGGGGGATCGAGATATTATGTTTTGTTTGTGGACGACTTCAGTAAGATGGCTTTTGTGTACTTTATGAAAGCAAAAAGTGAAGTTTTCAAATATTTTGTTGAGTTTCAGTCCATGGTTGAAAAACAGAAAGACAGAAAGATAAAAATTCTAAGGACAGATAATGGAGGTGAATTCTGTGGTCAGGAATTTGAGAAATACTTGAAAAAGCAAGGAATTGTCCACCAAAGGACAAATGCTTACACCCCGGAGCAGAATGGTCTATGCGAAAGAATGAACAGGTCCATCGTTGAAAAGGCCAGATGTTTGATTTTTGATGCTGATTTAGACAAGAAATTCTGGTCAGAGGCGGTAAATACTTCTGTATATCTCAGAAATAGATCTGTGGTTACGGGACTGAACAACAGGACGCCATATGAAGTCTGGACAGGCCAGAAGCCAAATTTAAGCCATTTGAGAATATTTGGCAGCAAAGTAATGGTACATGTTCCAAAACAAAGGCGTTTGAAATGGGATGAAAAGGCCAAACAGCTGATATTGGTTGGCTATGCTGAAAATATTAAGGGCTACAGAGTTTATGATAAAACAAGCAATACCGTGACTACCAGCAGAGACATAGTTATCATGGAGTCTTCAAATGAGTCAGTTAAAGATACTGTACAGATACCTGTCGACTGCAAGTCTTCAGTGGAGGAAAGCATCACAAAAGAAAATGAAAGTACAATCTTAGAAGAAGATAATGATCAAGATAAGACATATATTCCAGATGCAGAAGCTTCTTCGGCAAAATATCCTTGAGCTGCCGCCACCGTGGAAGGTCTTGAGTAAACGCCCATTTTAGCCTGATAAATTATATTATTAATATGATGTTGTACTGTAGATATTGTTATGGGATCCATTTTTCGTATTTTATTTGCTATGTGTTCTCCGAATACCGAGGCATCGTCGCGAGCAGATGACAAAGCTGACATATTCTTTTAAGGGCCGATTTTTCAATGCTTGGTTAAAACTTATTCATCGAATAACGTATTAAACTACCATTTCAAAAGTGTATTCTAATTGTCCGTATATGGCAGTTTACTGGTGACATTTTAAAATGTTCGTGTAATACTTTATTGGACGGATAAATTTTAACCAAGGATTGAAAAATCGGCCCTAAAACTTGTAGAGCCTTCTTTTTTCCCGAAAATAATGAGAAGTTAAATTTTCTAACTTTCTCTCTACTTCGCCTTTATCAATGTTAAATACACTTGCAATTGCAACTGTATCAGTTTAATAAACTCAAGATGCTCACAGTGTCGAAATGGAGTGTTTGTTGCATAGAAGTATCTAGCTACTTGCAAATCTATTTTGTGTTTTTATTTTTGTGGCGTTTTTACTACAAACTGTGACATTAGTGACTGACTTGACATCGACGCCGACGAATCTTGTCTCATTTTCTTAGCGACGGGAATGGGTTCTTCATCCACGGCTTCCACGTCATCATCGTGAATTTCTTTTATGTGACTATCTGAGGAAAGGTAAAATAAATTAACTTACACTGGCTTGAATGCCAACGCCGAATGAATCTTGATCCAACATTAAACTATTAAGTAACGAAAATCTGTAAAAATCGTATCCAAATCGTTGCAGTTACTGCTAATTAAATTTAAGATAAAGTGCATGTTACATAAAATTAGTGAGCGCATTGGCTTAAAATCAATGATATTATATATAGAAACAAGAGGTAGATACGTCATCAACGCACCAAAACTGATTCCGTGAATTGGTCCTATTTGGGACCAATGCAATCAGTCAGATTGTCACCGGTCCCAGTGAGCGCATGTGCCTATAGGTACATTAAAGTTGTCGAAAATGCCTTCCTGTGTGTTCAGAAAGTGCACGTATTCGTGCAAAAAAATAAAGAAAGATAAAGGAATATCATATCACAGCAAAATATATTAAATTATTACAGTTTAAGAGTAAAAATAACAATTTACAATTCTTTATTAATGACACTTGCTTGACACGTGTATTGAAATAATGAAAGGGATAAAACATTGCTTCAATCACTAGTGTGACAAAGCTAGCGTACACTGTGTTCAAAGATTATCATGTAGATACGATTATTGAAAATAGAACGGTTATTTTATTAATTTCGATTTGGGTAAATACTTGATTAATTTTATATTTAAATCCACACAGTGCATATAATTAACAAATATATCTATTTATTATATACAATGAAATCGTGATGGCAAAAATGTTTGTTTGCAAAAATGATGTTGAATATACGTATACATTGAAGAAAAGATTATCGCTACTGACGAAAAAGGCTATTTGCTTTTCTGTAAATAGCTATTGAACATAAATTTTATTTGTGTTTTAGATAAAAAGGCTTATACTTCATCCTTTCTTTTATTTCATCCTTTTTTTTTCATCTAGGCACCACTATTATTATAATTATCGTACAAGTTGGAGTGATGACCTTGTACGGGTTTCGGGAACTGCCTTGAAACGAATAGCGTAAGATCGGTCCTTATGGAGTTCTATAAGGAGGACTATATGCAGTATGCTCAGCAGTGGGTGATTATCGGGTGAAATGATGATGACTTAAACGAACACCACAGCTAGTACCTAATAAATCTTATATATAAAAATGAATCGCAAAATGTGTTGGTAAGCGCATAACTCGAGAACGGCTGAACCGATTTCGATAATTCTTTTTTTATTATATTCCTTGAAGTACGAGGATGGTTCTTATGTAGAGAAAACGTAAACATGTACCACGGGCGAAGCCGGGGCGGACCGCTAGTACTTAATACAGTTATATCTCCAAAAAAGTTTTTTATTTTTTTTATTTTATTTTAATACGACATCATAATAATCATAAAATAGTAAATGAAATTGTCACATTTATTTACTTGTGCAGGAAACCTAACATCTATAACATTGAACCTTCTGTGTCGTTTATCTATGCCAATTACCATGGCAACTATTTGTTTATTTATATTTAATTGGTGAATTCTTATGACTTTTGCTTACACCTGCGCGGAAGTGACAAACTATCTTTGTCTTTTTTATTTATATCATTTTATTAGAGCCATCTCTCTTATACAGTCTGTCAATGTAATAAATTAAGTAAAATGAAAATTGTATTTGTGTGTGCCTGACACTGCATATGAAGCATTTTTTTTGGATATATTGTGAGTATATAACGTATCTATACATAAAATATCATTGTTTCAATGGTTCTCGCAGTACGTATATCAAATTCTGCATTAAACATGTCATTTATTGCCGTTGCAATTTGTCGACATTTCGCTGATTTAAATTACGCAGTTGGCAAACAAAACGTCACGTAAAATAATCCAAAACCGCGAAGCGTGGTTAGAAGATCAATATTAATGCAGTTAGTAACCAGCTAATGAATAATTGTTCTGACAATAAATTATTGCTGAATTTAGCGGTTTAAAAATATCTCTTCATAATGTATCGACATAGGAATGGATGTTTAATTAATTCCTAATATTTTGGCAGAATCTGTGATCAATAGAGACGATATGCTATTGTAACACAACTGAACAAACACACACAAGTTAGAATTGAAATTTCTGTTTTTTTTTACTTGCAATGTTGTTAAATAATTGTTTTATTTACGAAATGGTTACTTGGTATTAACTTAAACTAAATTAAATATATTAGATACGAAACCGAACACCATGCTAAAAATAACAGATCCATTTCTTAGACTATTGTAGCACCAAACGCTTATAGATTTTAAATGCATGCGAGTATATTGTATTCAAAACACAGCAAAGTAAATTATTTTTATTAGAAATCTTAATACTATTATAAAGGCGAAAGTTTGTATGGATGTATGGATGTATGGATGTTTGTTACTCTTTCACGTAAAAACTACTGAACCGATTACAATGAAATTTAGCACACATATAGAGGGTAACTTGGATTAACACATAGGATAGGTTTTATCCCGGAAATCCCACGGGAACGGGAACTATGCGAGTTTTCCTTTGAAACGCGGGCGAAGCCGCGGGCGGAAATCTAGTTAGAAATAAAGTTATAACTTATATTATTCTGCCATGCGTTTTCAATGTCGGTTTATTCCCACTCTAGGTCTGGGGAAAATTAAACAAGAATGTAGGGAAAGTTGCGTGAATTAGGACGAATAGTTCCGTAATGTGTAATCAGTGCCCTAAATTAATTTCAGTTAGTTAAGAATTTTGGTGATTCGGACTTTTAAGATTTATAATTCTATGCATACCTAATAGGTAGATAGGACAATAACATTACGTATATTTTGGTTGTAGGGCATCAAAGAACTATAGTAGACACCTTATTTCTGTGTATTATAAAAATAAGCGCTTCTAAAGATATCTAGTTGAATAAATACATTTTAAAAATTAACGGTAAAAAATGTTACCCATTCGCTATGCAATGGATAAGTTATTGCAATAACCTGTCTTGTTTTTACGATTGACGTTTCATGTGAGCAAGAGCAGGACACAGCTATAGCAGTAGAAAATGGTAGAATTTTATCCATTGTTTAACTTTTTATTAGTAATTCCGTATGAGTACATATAAGTACATAATATGGAACCTACTTATGTTATGCAAAGTTATAAAGGCAGTTCATTAAAGAAACGAATCTTCAATGGCGGCCAAAGTTGACACTGACGTATGGTAGGGTCAGCAAAAAAGAAAATAAAAATAACGTAAATGGATAATTATTTTTTTAATTATTTCAAATTGTTTGTTGTCAACAAACTTTTTTGTTATGGTATTTGTGTATTTATATGAATTATCATATTGCACGCCTCATAAGCGAAGCGTTGAGGTGGGTACTACTGTCACTTCGCGCAAAACATCTGATTTTTCAAACTTAAAATGTCTTTATGTATCATACATTGCACTTGTAAGATAATACATACACACACATATTAAGAAAAAACACTATTTTTAACGTTCATGATATTTTTGATGTCATTTTTGTTATTTAAACTAGTTAAAAAACAGTTTAAAAAAGTTCTGTCTTGGACGTCCGTGTGTCTGTATGTGCGGATCCTTTTTCTTGTTAACACGATAGCGACCGAAATACTTTACTAATCGAGTCTTTTTTTTTCTCTTACGCTTGAGTATGCTCAGGAATAGAACCCTTTCATTTTTCAGGGTCTGATTCGATGTGGTTTAATTGTTATTAAATAAACAAAAATAATAATTAATAAATATTTATTAAAAAAAAATTATGAGGCGTGCACTTTTGGATTTTCCAAATTATTTACATATATACGAATGTTACAAAATCCCCATAATATTTGTAATGAGCCCATAAAACTGAACAACTTTTCCCAAAGAACATTTTGTCAGATTCCAATTAAACATTATTTACTTTCGCAAATGCATAATTGTCATTGTAAATTTATGATAAAAACTAATAAAGGGAAAATCAAATACATTTTAGTGATTTTATTTTTCCATTTTTTTGCATGCCGTACGGCCGTGTGTAAGCGAGAGGGAATGATAAGCGCCGCCATTGAGGATTCGTTTCTTTATTGAACTTTCTTATAAGGAGGTCATTTTCTACTACCATTTTAAATAAAGTAGGTACCTACCTACGATTTATAATATTGTATAAAATATTTTACTCGGACTAGTTTTTGTTTAAATGTATAATTAACAATGGCCATCTTGTTGAAACTGGTAAGACTAGAAATTCAATTTAATCGTTAAATGAATAATAGTAAAATAGAAATAGAAAATAAGTAAATAGAGAACAGCTGCAGTTGTCCGATATTACGCGGAATAAATAATTAGCCGTTTTCTGAATTCTAAGAAATTACCACAATTATAAGAAGAGCACGTCGTTCATTTTTGTCAAGATGTAAAGACGTTTAAAGAGAATTACAACCCCTGTATTGATATTATTACAATCGATAGTACAATGGTTAATATTAAGTACCTACAGATTTGGAAACATTTAAGAAAATATATATCCCTTAAGTATATATATATTTTATATTTTGCTCGAGCCAAATCATTTTTCTTCAAGTAATAAATTTTAAGAAGTAACGGAGAAGGAATAGAAAAAGTTTTTTACATTTATTTACTGTATCTTCTATTTCATTATCTTATGCGCTATCTTTCTTTATTGAAATGCCATTATATCTTCTTCCTTCATTTATTATCTATCAAATAGAATAAATAAATGTATACTAAGATGGATTCTCCAACTTAAATTAATTTTCTTCTCTACTCTTAATTTCAAGCAAGTTTTCGTATAATCAACTTTCTTATTTATATAACGGAAGCACTGAGCACATCACAGTAAAGGCAACCAAATCATCTTATCGTTTTACGCAATTCTAACTTCTAAAGCAAAGAGCACAAGCCTCAATTTCATATAAGATATATTTAAAGCAAAATACTACATTATCAGAAATCGCTTACAAAAACACGTTATATTCCGTCTGAAACTAAAACGCGGAGCAAAGTCGAAAAAGAAACATTGACATAATATCATTATTGGTTACAAAATGAACCTCAACATACTGAAAATAAATGGCATTTCGTTCTATTCAGACGTTGTGTTATAACGTACAAAAAGATATTCAAATCTACGTATCACACGACCCATTTCGCTTAAACGCAAAAATCCGACTTATTTTCTTTCAAGACAATTTTGGACCTTATCGCGATGATAAAAGAGCTTTATTGGTATGTTGTTAAGTCGTTGATATTGTAAAAATGGTACCAAAGAATCGGATAGTTGTACAAAAAGTGACAACGCACTGATATTTTCTTGATTCCCTTATGATAGAACACGTCAGTCGAGTGTGGTTGCCGCGTGGTTTCCTGGAACGTGTGACAAAGAATTTGATATCTGTTTGACATGTTTTTGTAAGGAACATACGATCTTGATGTTTACGCAGACATGATGAACAGATAGAAATAAAAATGTTTATTGAACAAATACCATTGAAAATAACTGAATAATGCCTCTCATTTTATTATTTAGACTACAAGGGACAACAGGGAATAAGATTTATTAACTTATCGATATTAAAAACATCTAAAGATAGGTAATAAGGTGTACCTAGTGTTGATATGCATTTAAAATTTATTTCACTGATCGATATTCTTTATAAGTAAGTCTGTCTGTCTGATAAAACAGTTTTAAGATGTAAGAACGTGAAATAAAATAGTAAATACGGAATTGTGCTAAACTGTCTCTACATTTTCTAGACAGTTTCTGTCTCTACAAGAAACAAAAAAAAGAATGCAGTGTAAATATAGTGGTCTATCTATTCGCATAAGATGGTCGATATCTGTGAAGAAAGTATTTTTCTTTGTCTTTAACTATATAAAATAACAAATAATATATTTCAATAAAACAAAACATTAATAAAAATGCTGTAATCAATTACTCGCTGAAACGCAAAACCTTCAGCCATTTTAAATGCCCGTACACCGATAATCATACATCACGCCGTCTATAAAAGAAACAGAAAAAATGAAAATCTAATTTACGATTGACTATTACGAAAAACATTTCAGTGAAGCAAATTCGCTAACCGAATCCTCTTAGATGAGACCATAAAACATAAAGAAAGTGTTATTTATCGTCTGAAACTCTAATCCACTGCCGCCATCTATCACTGGAGGCTATTCCCTAAGCTATTATCGCCGAAAATGACGTCGTCTTTGTTTAACACCAAGAAAACAAGTTCTGATTTGTGAGGGTTCACGACAATGCCGCCGAAACAAAAATACACGCGCCGTAATACGTTTAAGGGCTGTAGCCACCCGCCGGCAACGGTCGGGTTATATCGACCCAACAAGTTAGGAAAGCTAATATTTGCATCTCGTTCCGTTTGTGTATTCTAACCTTTAGTTTGTTGTAATGAGTTAGTTTATTTTAGTCGAAAGGTGTAGGTATTTAAAATATTAAAAATTAAAACGTTAGTAATTATATCGGTAAAAAAGCTCGCGTTAATTGCGTGAGGTTGTTCAACTTTTGTACGGGTTAATCTATGATTAATTTTGAGTTCATGTTCACTTTGCTACACATTCACTTCGATTAGAGCGCGTGCAAAAAAGGTTTATATGGCACCTTGCTTATAGTCAAAACATTAGTAAAAGTCTGATTTCGTACTCTAAGCGTTTGGAATATTTTAGAATGGTTTCTTTAGAGAAAAGGCGCGACAATTTTGATATTTTATTTTTATACAAATTAATTAGAAATCATATTGACTGCCCTCAATTGCTTTCTCTGATTGGATTCCGGACGCCTAGTAAATTCCCACGTAAACCGATCCCACTATTATCGGTGCCTGTCATGAGGACCACTTTGGGTTCCTTCTCTCCCATACCACGAATATGTAGAAATTACAATCGAATAGTAAATCATACACTAGATATACATTTCGATAATATTGGAAAATTTAAACAGACGTTGCAAGCGATCAACCATGTCAGTGTTTAATTATTATACTAGGTACCTCTCTTTTATACATGATTTTTTTTTGTTTATTTATGTTGGAAAATGAATTAATTCTGCATTTTATATTAATTTAATTTGAATGTTATATAATTAGTCATTTTTAAAGTAACGTTTTAATTTTATTTGTTTAATTTTCAATTAATTTTATTCCATTTTGATTATTATATTGTTATTTTAATTTTATCTAGTGATTATTTTAAAATGTATTTTATTAAGTTAAAATGTATTTAATGTGTATATTATTATTATTTTTTTAATGTAATTAATTTTTGTAGTGCATGCAGTGCTCATTTTTTATTAGTTGTACATCATGTCCTATATTTTTTGTGTACTTTTTATGTAAAACAATCGATGTACTGCTGCTAATGAGCCTTAATAAAATAAAATAAAATAAAATTATTTAGCTAATGAGTTGTGAAGGTATTACAATTTTAATGAGCCCTTATCTGTAAAAGTATGCCATTAAAGTTAAATATTTCAAAATATGACATAATATTATGAGTTCCCAAATCAGTACAGTACATAAAAGATCTTAACATATTTTCTAGTGAAGCAATGGATTTTATCAGTACTTCGCTAAATTAACTAATTTGCAATTATTATGCATGAAAATAGTATATCGGGATTTATTAATTTATCCCTTTAATTTCTAGTTGTACGGTTACTCACATACCGAAACATGTATATTTTGATTTCGGCGGTTCATTATCTTGCGGTGGTTGGAGACAACGCATTTGAAATTATAATTAAATTAATTAAAGGTAAGCAATATTTCGTTCTTTAAATCTTGAGGATATTATATAGATATAGGCTTTGAATTGGTGGCACAGTGAGCTTCTGATGATGTAGTACATAATATTATAATTAATAATACTGAGTTTGTGTTACGTATAATAACATGATTTTATAGTGTAGGTGTGTAAACGAAGTATTTATCTTTGTGTCAATATCTTAAAAATGAATTATTGAAATTTGCATAAAATAAACAGATCACTAGTCACTGATATCCAGCGTTGTAAAAAGTTCCTTGTGCAACACATGCTGGGACCATTTTCACAGTATTGTATGATATATATTTCATCATTATTAAGAGCTAATTAATATTTCTAAGTATTTCTAAGTCTAATAGTATCTAATTTATTAATTATAATATTCGTACCTGAAGGTCAGCGTAGTCAGCGGCCGATACGACTTGTGGCTATGCACATCCGACATCGGCGTACCCCAGAAGTCATCCTTAAATATCCGCAACACGGAATTCGCGCCATTAACATCTCCATTAGACACGATCGCCGGGATGTCGTCATGCACGAAATCTCCATTCAGACTGTTTGAATACGTCAACGCGCCAACTGATGCGACGAGCGCGTAGATCGTCCATTCACTCTCGCATAAACTCTTCCATGACTTCGAGCTGGATTCCTCCCGCACGGATGGCAAGGGGCGACGACGCATGTTTACATCTCTGTTTGGTCTTTACGAGGAATTTATTCACTTCGTTTGAGAGTAGAGGTTATGGAATTGTTAACACGATTTAAAGAAAGTTTTATGATTATTGGCATTAGAGATAATAATTAGAAAGTTATAGTACAGAAGTTCTGTTTATGATACACGATAGAGACTACGTTAGTATATTATGTTAGTTAAAATATTCTATGATTTATTACGAACGTACATTAGTTCCGGATCAAAAATTAGCTTTGTAATACTCGTTTTTCTAGCATGTCCATTATGGGAACCTCATTCAGAAGTTCACAATGTAGCGCGTATAGTTTGTACGCCGGTCCGTTTATCACGGTTGATGGATCGCCCCCATATAAATCAACATAGTGGGTCAGTCCACAGCTAATGTCATATTCATGAGGCCCTAAGCTCGGCTCGGAGAAAGATTTCCCTTTGTAGATGGTTTCGGCTTTTCTGCTTCCGCATCAGATATCGAAAGTACCTGAAACAATGGAATGGTTTGTCTTAAATGTTGAGCAATTTACGACTATTAAGTGACAATTATATACATTTCATAGTTGTGTTATTAATTCTGGTTATCTTATAACAATCTTTTGGTGTAAAATCTAACATATAAGTTAAAATATAGTTCTTATAAAAAGGGAAACATTAAACCTACTATGCACAAATTAGGAAAATGTTAATCTATCTAATTGAAACGTTTCAAAGTTTTCTTCCGCGATGTAGATATGACTTGGAGTAATAAAGAACCAAATTTCTGATTATCTTAAACTTTTCTACTACATTTTCTTATATTATCGTGGATCAAGGCATATCTCATTCTACAAGACGTTCTAAATGTAGGTTTTCTTAACGTAGACAATTCCAATACCCTGTCGACAACGACAGTGGAAAGCTCACATCTCCAGCCTCGTTTGTAATGCTAATGTTATGCCAAGCTAATCCTCTCAACTACTTCGCGAATCAAGAACTTGCCTTCATAAAGCCGAGCCGATTCTGACAAAGGTACTTTCGGTTTAATTAATTTTGATTGTAAATTAGTGCGTTAAAATGTAAAGTGCGGGAGGCGGTTAGAGGAGGTTATTAAATTTTTAATAATGAGAAAGGCGTGTTTTGTTGTGGTATTAGTAATAGGAATTTAGTAAAAATAAAATAGTTTGAATTTTTAAAGTATTTTTATTGTATTATATTAGAAATCCTTTTATCACAAGAGCTTCTGAATATATTTTGATTATATACGCATAATTTCTAATTCAACTAACATAAAGTAAAGTATTTTTTTTAATAGCGTATCTTTAACACTTTTTACTCCAACACATACCAAGTAATCATTATTTTAAGAAACCATGTATTTACGAAGCTTAAAAAACCTAGTTATAGATTTAAATCATACTGAAAACCGTGTCAGAATTTAATTCAATTTTTCCAACCATTTTTTATCAGGATATTATTGCTTATTAAGACCAGGAAGCCTGTAAGTGCATTGGATCACGGGGAAACCGGAGGAATGTCGTGCACGCTTGTAAACTGTTATAATATATAAGCTGATTTAGGTAACACTGGTTTAACCCAGCAAAAATTGTACGCATTTGATGTGTAACTGGTTTCATGAAATACTATTACTTTTATATTTGACTGCATTGCAGCAAGGCTTCTGGTAATAATGATTCGTAATGCTTTCATAGGAATAAATAGCAATAAGATATTTTGTAAATTCTACGTATTTGAAATAGCAGGAAGACACTTCTAATGTATACATCACTACATAGTATAAAACAAAGTCGCTTTCTCTGTCCCTATGTCCCTTTGTATGCTCAAATCTTTAAAACTACACAACGGATTTTGATGCGATTTTTTTTAATAAATAGAATGATTCATGATGAAGGTTTTACTATATAATTTATTAGGTTTTAGACAAAGCGGGCGAAGCCGCGGGTGGAATACTAGTTTTTTTTTATAAAAATCCATAAGACTTAATGTAGAGCCAAAGATCAAACTACATGTTTTAACTTTACAAGCCCTAACTTTAGAAAATCTATACCATAGCTAAAATATGTGGCTGATACTATAAACCCCATACATTCAAAGATCCCTGAAAATCACCTTGACAATAACACTTATCTAACTGGAACGAAACCGAAAACTTTTAAACAATTTGTATCTCTTGAATTACGGGAACAAGCGTCCTCCATTCATCTTGTTAGGGCGCGTTCCCACTGTGTCGTAACGACTAATTTATCGTTCGACGACTGTCGTCTCTACCTGTTCCCATTATAACGATTGTTTGTCGTCAACATTTTTTATCGTTTAGCGACTGTCGTATCTAGCTGTTCCCATTGGATCGCGACGACATTTTATCGTTTCCTGGCAGTCGCTTTGTCGTTTACACATCATCAGCAAGCTACAAATCTAGTCGCCTCTGCGTTCGCTTGGTGATTACTAGTGCGTTTACTCTCCTGAGTTCAATGGACGTCATAGAGTTGCCGTCCACGATTTTTTATCGTTTTACGACTGTCGTGCTTGCCGTTCCCACTGTCACGACAAAGTGTCATCACTGCAAAAACTGTCGTAGACGACAGTAAATTGTGTCGTTCTAAATGTGAACACCTCCATTTAAACATATAAGCCACGACACTTAAAACTACACGATTATCTGTCGTCACGACACGGTGGGAACGCGCCCTTAGAGATTCCAACTCGAGGGATAATGTCACATTATGTGACATCTTTGTAATCACGTCGATATTATTTGTCACGCCGTGTCATGTACAGTGGTTGTAAAACTATTAACTACTAAATGTTATTAAATGTTAGTAATACGGCAAATTAATGTTGTGGGGAGTAATCTATTTCTGTATTTGTGTGTTTATCTATTTCTGTGTTTTGAATGAAGATGTAATAGGTATAGTCGATAACTTATGTTGTGATTGATTCATTTAGAATTATGTAACAATTCTTGAAATGTACTTATACAGAGTTTTTTTATTTACGCATGTTTATTTATACAGTTTTTCAGAAATAGATTAATATAAATAGATGAAGTAGAAATCAAATTTAAGACTACTCAATTCAGTCTCGCATTAGACACTGTATCTAGGATACGCCCTCGTTTACATAGGATTAAATATAAATGGATAGATTTATGTGGGTGCCCTACCTTTGAACCCTTAGAATATAACGGTGTGTTTATTTTAAAACTTAAAATTGTAACTTTAATTATTATTCTTTTACTAGCTTCCGCCCGCGACTCCGTCCGCGCGGATGTCGGTCTTCGCGTGGATGGTTTATTTCTCCATTTTGAGTAACTCTGACAATAACATCTTATAAATATCTATTGGACTCAAATACGGCTAGGCCTATAATAATACCCAACGTGTGTTCGCTGTTCTACAGAACAACGTCTATGGATAAAACTGAAAAATTAAGATTATTTTTTTTCTTCGTATTTTTTCAGGATAAAAAGTATCCTATTTTACGCCCAGGATAATAAGGTATAATTATACCAAGTTTCATCGAAATCGAACCGTTAGTTTTCACGTGATGTCTTCACATACAGACAGACAGACAGACAGACAGACAGACAGACAGATAAAAAATTTTTTAATCACATATTTGGGTTTGGTATCGATCCAGTAACACCCCCTGCTATTTATTTTTTCAATATTTTCAATGTACAGAATTGACCCTTCTACAGATTTATTATATGTATAGATTATGATTTTACAACACTTATCATTATTCTAATAAAAATAATACTGTTCTATATATTAAAGATACGAGAGTTAAATATTGTATTTATTTAGTATTCCTTTTCATTTATTTAAGAGAATTCCCTCCCGTGGCTCACGCAGGCGTCTTTCCAAACTATACAAGGCCAGTACGCAACGGTGTGAAACTAATCACGTATAGTTTGGAAATAACTTTTTACAAAGTTCTTCCAATCTATACAATAGCAGTACGCAAATACTCGCGTATACTTTGTAGTGAAGTAAGTAAGAATAGCGCTACAAAACATACAGTGCCAGTACGCAGTGCGGACTAATCGTGTATGTTTCGGAGTAAGCGCGGCGTCTTTCCATTGCTCGCGTTTATATTATTGTATTGCTGTTTTCAAATCTATTATTAAAATGCATGTGTATTGTGAATATAATGTTGCGAACTGATCGTATATTTTTTGTATCGAGGATGCTTGTGTCTTCGTTCCCGACTAGGTATACTGCACGATATACAATGTGACGACAATAGTGCTAAAATGTAAGAATCTAATAAGTCCAGAAGAAGACGGTTGCGAGGCGACGGAGCCCCGCTTCGTGGGGCTCCTATTTTTGTGTAGTTAAAAAAAACACGAACCTAACCTAACCCATAGGTAACCCTTATATTATCTGTTACCGATTTATTTTTCTAAGCTTACCTAATAATATTTTTATTCCATATTTTACTGAATCAATCCAGAAGAATAAAAGTAGATAGATATAGCTGTACAAGTCTCTGATTGCCTATATATTTATTATTTCGCTCAAGCGTAAGTTGTGTATGTAGTAGTAGCTATATTTAGTTATACATATTTTGCGTACTGATCGTGTATA
>CAJQZN010040269.1:0-21959 GCA_907164685.1 Colias eurytheme
ATATAGTTTTATTTCTACAGGGACCTATTGGCATTATGACAACAAGCAACGGTGCACCAGTGAGGTATAGTGAAGCATCAAGTTCGTTAAACACTCGATTGTTGTTTAACGAATATTTCATGGATTCTATAACGCATCTCTCTCGCGAGCGTATTCCTGAAAGATTGGTACATGCAAAGGCTGGAGGAGCATTCGGATATTTTGAAGTAACTCACGATATAACACACATTTGTAAAGCCAAGCTCTTCAGTGCAATAGGCAAGAAAACACCGATTGCAGCAAGATTTTCACCAATTATTGTCGAGAGAGGCGGTAGTGATACTTCTAGGGACGCACGCGGGTTTGCTGTTAAATTCTACACAGAAGAAGGAAATTTCGATATAGCGGGTTTTAACACTCCAATGTTTGTTATAAAAGATCCCCTATTTTTTACTACATTTGTTCATGCTATAAAAAAGAATCCCGCTACAAATTTATTTGACACAAATGCTTTATGGGATTTTTTAACCCTTCGTCCAGAGAGCTGGCATATATTCTTGTTGATATTTAGTGACAGGGGAATTCCTGATGGATACCGTCATATGCCTGGTTTTGGTATACATACATTTCAAGTTGTGAATGAAAATGGTGAAAGTTATTTTGTAAGGTTTCACTTTGTGCCGAATAGTGGCATAAAAAATTTAAGTGCAGAGGAGGCTAGAAAAATTGGTGCTGAAGACGCCGATTATAACACACGTGATTTGTATAAATCTATTTTAAATGGTGAATATCCATCCTGGAATTTATCTGTACAGATTTTGTCTTTAGAAGATGTAAAAAATGCAAAATTCGATGTTTTCGATGTAACAAAAATTCTTCCTTTAGACACATATCCTTTACATCCCGTTGGGCAAATGGTATTAAATAGGAACCCAGATAACTATTTCGCTGAAATAGAGCAATTAGCATTCAATCCAGCCAATCTTGTTCCTGGAATTCTCGGTGGAGTTGATAAGTTGTTTGAAGCACGCCGGTTATCCTACCGAGATGCACAATATTATCGTTTAGGTGCAAATTTTAATAAAATCCCAGTAAATTGTCCATTCCAAAGTAATCCTTTAACTTACAATCGTGATGGAGTACCACCGGTGAAAGCCAATGGGAAGGACACACCTAATTACTTTCCCAATTCGTTTAATGGACCAGTGCCTTTCAAAGATTTAAATAGTTCTGGATTAATTGAGATAATACAACAAGACTCCGATAATGTTGAACAAATAAGAGACCTTTACCTCAATGGTATAACAGATGAGGAAAGGGATAACCTTATTGATAATATATTGTATAGTTTGGGTTCAGCTTCAAAGATTCTTCAGGATAGAGCTGTCAATATTTTTACAATAATTCATTCGGATTTTGGTAATCGAATTGAACAAGGGTTAGTGTCAAATATAACAAGCGCATCATTTTACAAATAATTTCAAATTACAATGAATGAAGTACCCATTGAAACAAAGGACATTAAATTTACAAATACCTTAGTGTAAATATATTTTTATTTGCAAATACATGTTGATTTATTTTGAATAGTTAATTAAAAATAAAATTGAAAGGGTATATTTAGGTAACATTTAGAATTACTGAAAACTTAATATAATTTTAACTTAGTTAATAATGTCATTTATGCTCACAAAAATAAGGAATTTTTTTTCAAAGATATTGATTTTTTTCGTTTTGGCTTTTCTTAAATAATAATATCTGTCTTAGTACATTTTAAAACATTATTTTTGCACGATTTTTGTAAAAACTTAAACGCCTAACGGAAGAAGAGAGGTAAATACATTGTGAGAAAATGTGTAACTAACTACTCCAATAGTTTGAATCGTATTGAAATTTACTGACCTTGATCTAGATTCAAGAAGAATATAATATTTATATATAGATCACGCAATATGCTTTGCCCTATATGAAAACAATTTCCTTTCTTTCAATGCTGTAAAATAAACCTGTAGAAGTAATGACTACTAATAAAGTTAAATCAGTTTTGAGGAATTGCGTATCATCACCATCATACTAAATTCATTTGATTTCAAACTCTTAATTTTTAAAACCTAAGTAAATTTCAACATTATATTTGCAATTCTGAAACCATAGGTACATATGCAGCTTTAAAATAACAACAGGCGCTTCTTTCTTGTGCACTATCATAATGAGTAGCAAATATGTCGAAATATTTAAGTAAGATCCATACTGTAATACCATAATTAATATATTGTATGCTTTACTATGCTAAATATTATGTAGGTACTGTCTTTTTGTTTGTCTTTATTACGCCACAACGCAGCGATTTTTTTGTCTGGAGATACATCGTTTGGAAGCTAGAGAAACAAATGGTTAAAGTTATTTGTACATCGTGTGGATTTAACTTAATTCGTGAGTACCAGGCTTAAATTAAAGTTTTTAAATTGTCTAAAAACGAATCAAACGTCCTTTGTTACCGATAAAAACAAGTTTGCAAAATTTATAATATTTGAACACGGACCGTTCGCGAATGTGGTCGTGCTTTTTATTAAGAAAGGTAGTACCTAATTGATAACATATAATTTTATTTTATACTAGATTTCCGCCCGCGGCTTCGCCCGCGTTTTCAAAGGAAAACCCGCATAGTTCCCGTTCCCGTGGGATTTCCGGGATAAAACCTATCCTATGTGTTAATCCAAGTTACCCTCTATATGTGTGCTAAATTTCATTGTAATCGGTTCAGTAGTTTTTACGTGAAAGAGTAACAAACATCCATACAAACTTTCGCCTTTATAATAGTATTAAGATATTGATGAAGTTACAAGTACAGATGATATGAGCAATAATTATAATAAGAGTAAAATAATTAATCATTATGATCAAAATTAATATTAATTTGCAATTGTAACAATTTTTTTTGAATGAAATTTACAGGTTTAAAGGTGTATTTACGATTTCACTGTTTATCTTTACAGTTAAAAAAATTTACAGACATTTTATTTTAAAATTTATTTAGCATAAATATATTATTTAGAACAGCTTTTCATCGTTTTTTTTGTTCTTACAGGTTTCTTGTTGTAAGGAAATCCTTCAAGTAATTTACGATGAAGAAAGTATTTAGAACGCATACATTATTGATTTTATGGACATTATTTGTTATATCAATACTTTCAACGGATGGTGAAGATGAAGCTTTAGATCCCGTACGAGATCAAATGGCCATATTTAAGAATCAAACAGCTGTGAGTTTTAATTAATAATATTACCTACTTGTTTATCTTCATTAGGATCGTAGATTTTTATTCATTTTATTGTTATCTAAATATTATAAAAGCAAATAATATAGTGAAAGAATTTTCATTGTAGGACCCTTGGTCAGACCATTCCTTCCAAAAATTACAAACATAAAGCTAGAAACTTTACCTCTACACTAATTATGTTAAAATTGAATTACCGTTGGGCATTGATAATTGTACTTATAAGTATCTCCATTTTAGGGCAGAGATATTCTTCTAACTACCAGTAACGGCGCACCGGTTGAACAAAGGGATACTACAACACTAAATAAGAGATTAATGGACAACGAGTTCTTTATGGATTCCATAACGAGGTTTGCTCGAGAGCGGATACAGGAGCGAGTTGCTCACCCTAAAGGAGCAGGAGCCTTTGGATATTTTGAAGTCACACATAATGTAACTCAATATATCAAATCGGAATTTTTGGACACAGTGGGTAAACGGACTCCCGTTGCTGTAAGATTATCTGGCACTGTCCTATCAAGAGGAGGTAGTGACAGTTTTAGACAGGGCCGTGGATTTGCCGTGAAATTCTACACGAAAGAGGGAAATTTTGATATCGTTGGGGGAAGCTTGCCTGTGTTTCCTTACCGCGATCCTATTATATTTCCTGGTTTCGCCAGGTGCAGAAGAAACAATCCAGTTACAAATACTCGTGACCCTAATATGGAATGGGATTGTCTTACTCGATACTACCAGGGCTTAGGTATTCAATTATGGTTATCAGGATACGCCGGTATTTACAGGGGATATCGTTACATGCCTGGATATGGGATTCACACATATCAAGTTCAAAATAAAGAAGGTAAAATTTCTTTTGTACGGTTCTATTTCACGCCAGAAGCTGGAGTGAAGTATTTAAGTTCAGAAGAAGCGAGTCAGTTGGACTCTATTGATCCCGACTCATTCACTAGAGATTTGTATGAAGCTATTTCATGTGGTAAATTAGTAAGTTATAAATTTGAGATACAGGTCATACCATTTGTAGAAGCTATGAACTCAACATTAGATATTTTCGATACTTCACGGCGAATTCCATTTAATATTTATCCAAAAATACCAGTGGGCCGTATAGTACTGAACAAAAACCCGGAAAACTATTTTGCTGAAATTGAACAATTGGCGTTCAGTCCTTCTAATTTAGTGCCTGGAATCGATGGTGGTGTGGACAAATTGTTTGAAGCAAGGAGGTTAGCCTATAGAGAAGCTCAATATAATCGATTAGGTACTAACTTTCAAAATATAAAAGTGAATTGTCCGTACAGAAGTATAGTGAACACTTATAATAAGGATGGTGAAGCACCCATTGGTGACAATGGGCAAGGTATGCCTAATTATTTACATAATTCCTTCAATGGACCGAAGGCATATGTTGATTCGAGTAAATCAGAATTAATAGAAATTGTTGAACGTAACTATGAAAATTTTGACCAAACGGCAGAAATATATGAAGAAATGTCTGCAGAAGAAAAAGAACTTGTAATAAGTAATATAGTCAATAGTTTAGGAAATGCTGTACAATTTTTACAAGAACGAGCAGTAGCAATATTTACCCGGATTCACTCAGAACTTGGACATAGAATTTCACGAGGTTTAAAAGAATTTAAAAAGTCACCGACTTGTAATATCAAGTTCGATTAGTATGTATTTCAAATTAGAAGAAACAGTAGTCATATTAGAGACAAAATCTCTAGATTTATACAGTTTTACTTTTTATTAAAATCTCTCCTTAATAAATAATGTTATTTTACTTTTTCTCTAGTTTTTTAATTACTGATCAACAAGCTAATTATAGCAAAGAAATGTCAATCATATGTATTGTTTTGCTGTAACGTGGTTGTAAATTTTGAACAAAGATGTGAAAACATTGTGTGCATTTCAAAAACATCTACATCGCATTCAAAAACTGTTTACATAATACATTTCGTTGTATTGTAATTAAACTTAACAATATAAATTTTCAATCGGTCAACTTAATGAACATTTAAATGGGTTATATTACTTAATACATATTAGGTTTCAGTTCGCTTCGATTCAATCTGGGTAGAGCTTTTTATCTGGCATCCTTAACGTATTTATTAAAAAATCTAACAACACTTCCTTTTATTTCAGTACTTATTTAATTGACTAGTATTTAATTGTACGATTACATAAAATAATACTATCATTATTTACTAAACAGTAACTATATGTGATTACATTGTTGTAACAATATTGAACTTTTTATGGAATCATATTATAGCCATATATATTATGTCTGTTGCTTAACCATAAATTAAGGTTTCAATTTACGAGTGTAATGCAAGTCTCAAGTGCTTAGTGCTAACACATAAAACGTGTCTAGTATTTTACTCATAAAACTTATGCGTCATAGATAAATAATAATTACTGGTCTAAAAGTTTCTATGACGTTAATGATAAGACCATTGAAGCTATTGCATACGAATTACTCATAATCTGAATATATGCATGTTAATTCTTGTGTCACTCAGTGTTTGTGCTCCTCTGAAACGGCTTAACCATTTTGTATTTATTCTCTTTGTTGGAAAATATGCCCTTAACTATATGTTTATTCTTGCAGAACTAGTTAATAACAATGCTATTGTAATAACAAAATAAGAGCGAAAGTTTTCCAAAAGCTTTTTCTGTGCTTACTTTTTTAATTTCAGTCATTCATAATGAACCATTTTTTTGTAAAAAGTAAAAAATAATAATAAGGAAACTTGCAAAGACGGCATAGACAGAAAAAACTTAGATAAACACGATACTTAGATTGCATCATTTACAGAAATACCTAAATTAATGTCAAACTGCGTAATTGAAAAAAAATAATAAATAAATAAATATTTCAGGACAATCTTCACACACGGCACGATCTGTTCCCATAATAAGCTTTTGCTTGTTTTATGGAAACCACATATTGTCTGATAAACATACATATATAATTTTAAATACATACTTATATAGATAATTAACACCCAGACACAGGGCAAACATCTATGTTCATCACACAAATATTTCCCCTGGGTGGGAAGCGAACCCACGACCTCTGGCTTGGAAGGCAGGGCCACTACCAACCAAGCCAACTGGTCAGTCAAAATAGTGTTGGGAGTTTAATTTTTTTTCCAAATATAGCCTCTACTATCGAATAGGTTCGTCTTAGATCTTATTGTTTTGAATGTTTATTATCCTCAATCTCACAGAGGAGATGAGTTACAACTTACAAGGTATCTTTCTCGTCATGTAAAAAGGAATGAAATGATTTCGATCCAATATCTAGTGTTACACATATCAAATCCAGCTTTCTAGTGAAAACAGAGCGTTTGCGGTACGTTGTGCAACGCACCGGAAGACTCTGGTACAGACAGAAAAACAGATTATCCATCTATATATCAGAAAAACAGATATACTAAGAATCATTTCAATGCAATGTCAATGATCAATAAAGCTTGAGACTTTTTGTTTGAACGGAAGTGAAATACTGCAGTCCGATGATTATCTTTCATGCAATCGGAGAACCGATTTCTATACAATAATACAATAATCATATTAATATTTATTGTAGAGAAATCTATTAATCTAACTTAAAAAATGGTGTTAGTGTTAGAGATAAGAGAACATACGTTTGCAGGTTTTAATTACCTCATGAATAAATGAATTGTAATTCTTTTTTTATAAGCCATTATTTTTAACGAAGCCTATCAATTGCTATGCCTAGGTGTACCGTGTAGTGACAATATTGCTAATCTTTACCTATTAAAAAGGTTGACTATACACAATAGGATATAACTGACAAATATTTTTATTAATTTTCCATTAAAATATAGCATATCGTGAACCTTCAAGTTTAATAGATTTATTTAACATGCTGACGGTACACTATTTAACTCGCAATGAAGGGATCCCCATTTGTTGCATACGTAAAACAATCTATGTGAAACTGTCACGCCTTCCCCATTACAGACTGAAGATGGGTATCGTAACTTATTGTGGCATAACCACAATGCGTTATTAATATTTTTAATGTTTTCGCTAACTCAATTGTTTTGTTATCTGTGTATCAAAAATTATTTATGTCATCTCTTTTAAGCAACATTGAATTAAATGTCTGAAAATAGGCTGATTGAAATACTAATGAACAAGAAATAAATAAAATAACAATGAAAATATGTAGATAACAATGCCATTTAGTTTCGCAAATAGCCATGTGCAAATAATTTCGTAATTATATGTATCACAAGTTACATAAGCGTAGTTACAGTTATTTTCCGATCACTAATGATAATACTTAAACCAATAATGCAAAAAATGTGAACTTTGCCTTCATTACATTAAGCCATACAATCCTTTCAGATCGTTAACCGTTACCTCATTGTAAATAGCATTTGGAGTCGTGCAAGTGAATACGTAAGAAATAACAATTGATTGGTCTTACATTCCTAATGTATTGATATGGCTATGGGCCTAGTCGTTTAAAGCGGATTATGTCGAGCGAATTGCGACAACACTGGAGTGTCAATTCCATGCGTGGGCTATTTTAAGTATTATTGGAGATTTAATAGGCACTTATTTCAGTTTTGTACATAGTTTACCTATAAACAATTGTCTAGTTTTGCAATTTCGTTTGACGGCGCTGAAATAATCTTTATTACATACACTGGGACAGGGGACTGCTATAAAAGTTATCTATCAAAGGCTATCATCGAAAAACGAACAGATTATTTTAATGCATTTATTGACAGGATACTAAGGAAGGAAGTTCGTGATAATACTATGCAAATACCTACTATGTAATAAAAGCCTCAATTTACTGCTGTATTTTTCCTAAAATAAAAACAACTTACGCAGGTATGCAATGAAGGTAATGCGACTAGTAAGTAATTAATGCTAATAAGGAAACTGGCACAAAACCGAATTTAGAAATTAACAACAGTTCATAGAGCGAAGAAAGTGATACAATCACACAAAAACATAAAAGAGGTATTAGCCTTAATTTAACAATAGGATTTGAGAAAAACAAAAGGCATTTAAACCATTTCACAGATGAGAGTTATCTCGTGAAAACAGCTAGGTCAAGCTTACTTTGTACAATATCTTATTATACATGCACTTAAAATAAAATATGCGAAAGCTTGTTATGAATATTTGTTATCCAATTACGCGCGAATTAACTGTCTTGTAAAGTTTTGTTGTAAGGTGTACTAAATATGGAATATAATAAGTTTTTAGATTATTTTTTGTAAATAGAATTTAAAATTTCACTTTTTCTGCATATTAAACAATCGCATGTCACAGACCACATAGGTAGTCAATAGGTAGTGTGTAACTACCGAAACAGCTTGACCGATTTTTTAAAACTTATTTGATAGTTAATCGTAACATATTTTTTGGTACCAATATCTGATACTGTTATATGCAGACTAGTATTGTATATTATTATGACTTGTACTATTATGTATTTAATCACATCTAAATAAGCTAGTTAGCGCTATGTGACAGGTCGTGACTCGCTGTTACCACTTCACAGATAATAAATATCATGTCACAGACTGCAATATAAGTCCCTGTTTAATAGATTCATTAATATCAATCGGATAATTATCACTCTCTAATCTCATAGTAATACTGACAATATCAATTAGAATTAATCAATTAATTTGCTCATTGATCGCGATGTTAATGACGTTTCCAGTGTCTGTGAACTTAGCAGAGAACCATAGTTCAATAGTACCTTATAAAGGCTGAACACTTACTTGCCCCGTAAATGGAAATCAATCAGCTAAGCAAATTTAGATTTTTAGCATTTACCGCTACACGCCACAAGGATACGAGATATTTTTATTGTCCCTAAAATACCTACTATTTCCCTAGACGAGCGTTTTCACAAAGGATAACTAACTCAAAGTCCAAAGATAAGTGGATTCGGGGATTAATGGTTACCTTTTTCCTCAGAAGGGTTCATAGATGTTAATTGATCACTTTGTACTGGAGGAAGAATAATAGTTTTAAAATTATCCTATTCTAAGAAAGACGAATAAACGTCTGTACCAACCACAGTACCAACTATTTGGCCCGGGATGACGCCGATGAGTCTGAGTAAAGCTTTAACTGGGTGAAGCTGTAATAATTTTCTAAACTTAAAATAATTTTTAAAATTGATAGAGTAGTTTTTGTGTATATTCATTACATACAAAAATGCAAAAAAAATGTTATATATCTAGTTCTCTTTATAATATTATCTGAAGTGAAAATATTGAAATTGCTTGAACTTTAAAAGAATTAAAGAAGTGGCTTAACAAAAAGCTGTGGTGCTCTAGGAAGATGAGGTTAACGTCTTTACGTACAACCCCCACATGCTACATATTATGCTATTATTTATTGTGTGACACAACTACGAAGCTATCGAATGCCGTAACAATGTTCTTCTTCTTCTTAAAGTGCCTTCTCCTTTGGGAGGTTGGCGATCATTAGGGCTATTTCAATTTTGGAAACCGCTGTTCTGAACAATGATTTAGTGCTCTTCCCAAACCACTGACGAAGATTTCTGAGCCATGATATCCGTCTGCGGCCAGGTCTCCTTCTACCTGCCACTTTGCCCTGCATGATTAGTTGAAGGAGTTCATACTTCTTGCTGTTACGCATCACATGACCGAAATATTCGAGTTTTCTTTTCTTGATTGTTGTCAGTACCTCTGTTGTCTTTTGCATTCTAGCTAGCACGGTGGTATTTCGTACACGTTCTGTCCAAGATATTTTAAGCATCCTTCTATACACCCACATCTCAAACGCTTCCAGTTTTTTGGACATAGTCTCTGTCAGCGTCCAAGCTTCCATACCATAAAGGAGTACAGAAAAGACATAGCATCGTGCAATACGTGTCCGAAGCTTAATGTTAAGGCGTCTGTCGCATAGAACTCGTTTTAACTTAGTGAAGGCACTTCGTGCTTGCTCAATCCTACAACGAATTTCAAGGCTATGGTCACCTCTATCATCAACCATTGTGCCTAAATATCGAAATTTGGAAACACGTTCAAGAACTAGACTATTGAGATATAAAGGTTGTGTGTAAAGCTCTGGTGTTCGGCTAATTGTCATATACTTAGTCTTTTTTGCATTTATGTTAATACCATAGTCAGCACTCACGGAAGCTACTGAATTGACCAGATCTTGTAGGCCACTGACTGACTCCGCGATTAGTATCGTATCGTCTGCATATCTCATGTTGTTGAGCAGTTTCCCATTAAGTGTGATGCCATGCGGGTTGTTGTCTAAAGCCTCTGAGAATATAGAATCGGCATATAAGTTAAACAACAAGGGAGATAAAATGCAACCTTGACGTACACCTCGCTGAATCTCTATGTGTGAAGATAATTTTCCATTTATTCTTACGTTTGCACATTGGTTCCAGTACAGATTTCTTATAAAACGGCAATCCTTATAGTCTAGACCAATTCTCTCGAGCACCTCCATTAGCTTAACGTGCTGTACCTTATCAAAGGCCTTTTCGTAATCGATAAAACAAACAAATACATCCTTGTTCATATCCCAGCACCTATGTATCAACACTTGATAGCCAAAAAGAGCATCTCTAGTCCCAAGACCGCTTCTGAAACCGAATTGGGTGTTTGAAAGCGTCGCTTCACATTTCGAGTATATCCTATTGTGAATGACTTTTAAGAATAATTTCAAAACATGGCTCATAAGTGAGATAGTTCGGTACTCGCTACATTTCTTGGGATTCTTTACTTTGGGAATTGCTACGAATGTTGATTTGAGCCAATCTGATGGGATTGTACCTGAATCATAGATAGCGTTAAAGAGGTTTGTAATGTAATCTAAATTACATTCCTCAATTTCCTTTATAAGTTCGATTGGTACTTCATCAGGTCCCACGGCTTTTCCGGTTTTTGCCTTCGAGATAACATTGCAGATTTCGCCTTTTGTAATTGATGGACCCATATCATAACAATTGAAGTCCCCAGGATCAGGTCGTCTATCGCGAAAGAGTTCTTTTACATAGAATTCCCAAGTAGTCAGTAGGTCATTGATGCAAGTGGTGTATTTGCCATCACTTTTAAGAATAGCCATTTGGTTACGTCCTTGGTTTTTAGGTGTAATAAGTTCCTTTATCTTCTTATGCATGCCAAAGCTGTCATACTTCTTGTCTAGATCTTCTATTTCGGAACATAAATTACCGTACCAACATTCTTTTGCTTGTCTTATCTTCTCACGTATTAGGGCCTGTATCGTATCATACTTTTCTTTGTTTGTTTTATTCTCGCGTCTCGTTTCCATTAGATCTAAGATTTCATCCGTAATCCATTTACTCTTCTTTACTCTTGGTGTTGATGCTGCTAAGATCTTGTTGCTAGCGTTAATAATAGAAGTTTTTAAGGTTACCCACCCTTGTTCCGTGTTTGAAGGATCAATAATATCATTACCTTGTTTCAGCTTACAAATATTGTCATTAATAGCTTCATGAAGTTCTTTTCTACATTCGAGATCTTTCAATTTGTCAAGATCGATTTTGTTACTTGTTCCGCGACGACATATTTTCTTCAAATTTACCCTAATAACGGCTACGACAGGATTGTGATCAGAACCAATATCTGCACCAGGATACGTCTTAGCAGATTTTATGCTATTTCTATGCCTCTTACTTATCAACAAGTAGTCTATCTGGTTCCTTACGATCTTATCCATCTTATCGGCCGGTGATCGCCAAGTGTAAAGCCTACGTGGAGGTAACTTAAAGAATGTATTGGCAACGATGAAATCGTGTTCTTGGCAGAACTGCACTAGCCTTTCCCCTCTGTCATTCCGAATGCCAAGCCCAAAACTTCCAACAACTTCGTAACAATGTTACATAAGCTATTACATATATAGTCTATGCTGTATGCTGTAGATGAAAGTCAGGGTTAAAATTGGCATGTAGACAACGTATTATATGTCATAGTTTTTGCAAATAGATCAATTAGATGATAGCGTGTTATTTCTGTCACAATAGGTATTGTATAATTAAGTTTATATAGGTAGTTAGGTTTAATTTGCTATATAAATAAGGCATTATCACATTCAATTTCAATTAACTGTCTAATAGTTTTCAAATTAAAAAGCATAGTACCATTGACATACAGCTGATAATGTATCAGACTATTATTTTATGGTGATAAGTCTTTTTAATGTTTATTTTAACGATTATTCTAGTTCGGTCTAGACAGAGTTCGTTCATTATGCCATTATTATAAAATTTTACTAGGAAACGTGTTTAATAAAATTGAAAATATAATTTTCTTCGTAAAAAAGTTTAAACACTAGTAAATTGGAAAAAGAGCACTACTCCTAAATGGAGTGTTATCAAACAGCTTTTAAACTATTCTTGGGGACAGGCCTAGGCGCTTATCTTAAATCACCATAATTATACCAGAGCAATTAGACAAACGTTTAATTTAAAAAGTTCGCAAATACAATCATAAATTGAAACAATCGTTGCTGTCAAAATACATCAGTAATAAGATGTAAATCAAATGTAAATTGTAAGAACGTGTCGCTCGTTAATTAATTATCTAGTTTTAATGGTCTACTTCCAAATTCTATAGTGACATAACAAAATCGCAAATAAAACTTTGTACACATTTGAGATTTGAAGTCAGGTAGGCTTGGTCAATCAACAAAGAAAATTAATCCTGATAATAATCAGCACTAGGTATAAATAAAATTAATAAAAAGTTATTTAGTCTTTATATAAGTAGGTACTTATTCTGTATTCTCTAAGTTTGTTTTTTTTCCTAGCGTTCCTGAATTATTATAATTTTGTTTCAGGTAGTAAAGTATAGAGGTTAAATTACTATTTTCAATTTGCCTAACTTTAGTATAGCCAGTAAAAGACTAGTCTAGGAGCTTCCGTTGTATAAGGTATTCCATCTTTCATATTCGAAAGCGTATTAACAGTTCAATATATTATTGTGAACGTAAAAAAAAGCTTCTTAATACTTTACATTAAAATAATCAAATGTGGACACACCTTTACCAAAACGCATATCAATTCTCTATTTATTTGGACTCTTTGGGTTTGGTGTGGTCTTTGGATCATATTTCCTTCTCACTTCCTCTTTTTAGACATGACACTGTTTTCACACATTTATTTTTATGGTCAAGTTACGGTCATTCATCGTTTGAGAAAAAAAGTGTTACATTTCTTAACAACTAACTAATACTGTCAATAGAGTTTCGTAATAATATATTATTTAATTACGACAAAACCGATTAAATTGTTATTATAGTGTTGTTTACGTCCTAGAGTCTGGGAACGAAACTTACTAAAAATTACAGTTAGATTTATGATATACTACTATTATAAACATGTAGATGTTCTATTGCTAGTTTAAATACTAAATTTTCCCCAAAACGTTTAACGTTCTTAATTCGTAGTATATGTATATTGTCGGTCGGTCGGTTTCATAGGTCGGTTTCCTAATGGCTATTTTTATAATATGTATTTTTATTAAATAAACTTACCCATGTGTATAGAAAGTAACTAATGGGTTATGGAATTCATTTATCACTTGCTGGCCATCAAAATATACAACTTGTTATGCTTCCCCAACTACACGAGGTTAAAAATTGGCTCCATAACTACTTAATTAAAATTAACTCATTATTTATAAACATATGAAACAAGTTTACTTTCATTATTTAATAATACCAATTTCCTCTTTAATAGAGCTACAAGTTTTTCCTAATTGATTGATTTATTATCGAGTTAGAGAAAAAGTAATCATACAAGATCTTTCACTTTTATGATGTGATTGGCTTATTATTATAATACGATTATGTTATAAAAGGTTATAATTCTATTTTGTTTAGGCGTAATTGGATCGTTATTTGTTTATAATGTTTTTATTATATGCTTTAAGCAATTAGAAAAATGAGTCCATCTCACATAATTGTTAAGCTAGCTTTATATCTATTAAAGTATTTTTAACATTCCAAACCTCTGAATGAATGTTTTAATCGCGTAAATAAAGTGTAAAGAGGGAAAAATAAACGATTTTTTATGAGGCAACGGCTAGGCTTCATTGTGCATACAAGCGAATCTGAAAACGAGTAGTATACACCATACATACCATCCAAGCAGAATGTTTTATATCTATATAACTTTATTGTGATTTCAGATCATTAAAATAAACATTAAACAACATACCGAAATATAAAAATGTCCCTTGTGTTAACATCATATACAAAATAATTACTGCACAAAGATAAGTAAGTCTTTTTGTAGAGTAAATAGATAATCTAATTCTCCGATATGAAATGTGTTTAAACGCATTAGTTTTTGCTAGCATTATCCACGGTCATTGAATGTACAGGCGAAGGTTTGATGCGATTTCTAGCTGATACTAAGCAATTGTTTATTGAATTATTGTAGGGAAAGTATGAAAGTAGGCAAGTTCTTACTTCGGTATGTGTGTTTATAAGCAATTTTTATATGATTAGCTACGGTTCCGTTCTGAATACGAAGTGTAGTGAAGATTCGAAAAAGCATCTAACGCAAATTAGCTTCAAATTATCGTCATTGGTAATTTATATATTTTAAAGGAGACGTAGAGACAGCGATTAGCGCGGATTTTATTAGAGGATGTAGGACGCACAAACAGTAACAGAAATACAAGTTATTAACATAAATAGATATATCAATCCTTTGTTTTCTTGTTATAGGTAACTAGCGACCCGCCCCGGCTTCGCACGGGTGCAATGCTGATACTAAATACACTACAGAAAAACTGTGAACGTTGTATATAAAAACATAGCGACCCGCTCCGGCTTCGCACGGGTATAAAATAAATAGCCGGGCGGCCGGCCGGTACCGCCGCAAACGCTACGTCCCGCAATTTTTAAATCTGTAATATCTTCGAAAATATTCACTTAAATCATACGGTGTAAAGGGCCATATAGATCTATATTAAATGAACAATGTATTCAAGGTATTAAATTTATTAAGGATTAATGCTGTATTGGTTAAAATCGCATCGAAAATTTGCCATTATTTGTCGTAAAAAGTAAATGACAAAAAAAAAGTTATTGTGGGTTATCCATAAGAGATAGACATATACCATCGCGGACTTTTCTGTAGATCTTTTCAATGTGTATAATACTTAGTACATTATTTTGATAAAACTCGTAGGGTTTAGCCTGCGTTTGCAATGTAAGCGGAGAAAATGTAATTTTTTACGACATCACATTAGAAATCTCAAAAATAACAGTACTTCTCCACTATTTAATGGATGTTATTATACATATAAACCTTCCTCTTGAATCACTCTATCTATTAAAAAAAACCGCATCAAATTCCGTTGCGTAGTTTCAAAGATTTAAGCGTACAAAGGGACATAGGGACATAGGGACAGGGAAAGCGACTTTGTTTTATACTATGTAGTGATGAGATTCTATCTAAATCGTAAAAAATGTAGAGCTGAATTTTTGTCTTTATGCGTAATAATACGCCTTTCTAAAAAATAAATTAATTAATAGTACCGACTATTATATTATTTTATATTATATTGTTATATTATTTTATAACCTTTTAAGAAATTATCAATTCAATCAAATCATTAGGGATATAGATTCTGCCTTATATTTTGGGCGTCGCAAATTTTTGCGCCATTTGTAAAATATTAGCAACTTTTATGAACAGCAAAACGTTATTATGGAATTTAATTGCAATAATGAAATGGTGTGAAATATGCGGTCTATCGTATTACATTATTAACACTGATCTTTCATCTTGTTGAGTTGTGGCGGTGAAATTGATACTGTTTGCGCTTAGCATTGTGTGTTACGATATAAACTAATATTTAAATAAGAAAACAATGGGAATAAAACGGTATAAATGCTATTTTTTATATTCCGTCAAAAAATATCTTCAATGGATAAAATGTTAAAAATGAAGAGTATTTAGTATTTTGAATTATAACATAGCGGTAGGTAATGATAAGTTATATTATATTTTATGGCCGAGCATGAATGAAAAAAAAAATAGATTTATTTCGAATTTGAGGTCGTAATTAGGTAAAATCAAGAAATATACGATTCTCTTCTTAATAAATTAACGGCTAGACTCTAGAGTCAATACACATATAAAGTTAATGATTTGCTTGATGTCAGTCATTTATACGAAACAGAGGTTCTCGCTAGTAAAACAGTCGTTCCTAGGTTGTTTACAGTAATAGCCAACACTCATTTCATTGCTATAAATAACTTCATGCTGGCTTAATACACCTTTTAAGTTCTATGTAACATAAATAAAGAGACAATTATGTACAGTTAATACAAAGCGTGTTTTAATTGCCTGGCATAACCGTGTATTGTGTAAGTGACATATTATTATGTAATGAGGTTTAAGCGGTGTCAAAATGGTTATAAATATTTAGAAAGGAATTATCTTGTGGCATATTCTGTGCAAAGTACCGTAGGTATGTGCGTCTGAGTAAAGTCCAACAGGAATAATCCTTGGTGAAGTTTAACAAGAACGTCTCATTTTGTTAGGACACAGAATATCTAATCATCTCGTCGATTGCAAAGAAGGTCGAAAGTGAAGCAGATCTATGAATAGAGAGGATTCACCTTTTTCATTATCTCTGTAAGGATTTATGTCCCTAGACTAGTGGATATTGACAATTCAATTGGAGGCGAAAACTAGCAACGATAAGGTAACAAATATAGGTACTTCACTACGCACTATTAATGTTGCGCTTTCTTCCCTAGATAATAGTTCACTTTTATTTGTTCTAATGTATATTATTAGACTCACGAGGTGTTGATGTATTTGAACTTTAAATCTAAGAAGTAAATCGCGGAAAAACAGACAGATTAGGTACTTTTTAAGTGGATATCATGGCCCCCAGGCTGTAAACTAGTATAATATAATGACAACCGAAAACTTGTAAAACCACAGACATATATTGTAAAACCTATTTTTAAATTTTAAAACAATCAGTATTAGTAAAATGATTTATTTTCTTTAAATGTACAAACATTATAGGCACGCGATTTACATGTATAACAATAATTTATAATGTTTGAATCTTGTAGCTGTTATTTTATAATGACTTCGATGCCCGCTAGAGGCAATATATCGTAATATGTTATGCAGATTAAATAACTGAATAACTAGCCGTGACATAAGTTCAATTGTTGATTATTGCTTTGTAAACATTTGAACCCTATTCGTTCGTGAAAGTTGAATTAGACACATTTTCTACTACGCTTTATAATAGAGATTATAATTGATTAAACGCTAGTAACATTGTGAGTCATTTTATAATTTAGCAAAATAAATAAATGGTTTTTCTAATTATCTAATTTAAAACCATTTTAATCTGATTAAATATAGTATGTAGGTAAGATAATTAGGTACTAACTGTAACGGTAGATTTATGCAATTGCTATAACACTGTTCTTGGAAAGTAAACTAACCTAGTTTTTAATAGATATATGTAATAATAATATGTATACATGTAGGGCACGTGTTTATTTCTATTGCATTTGTCGACTATAGTAAAATTATAAGAAGACTAGCGGTCCGCCCCGGCTTCGCCCGTGGTACATATGAAAAATAGATGTTGGCCGATTCTCAGACTTACCCGATATGCACAGAAAATTTCATGAGAATCGGTCCACCCGTTTCGGAGGAGTATGCAGACTAACATTGTGACACGAGAATTTTATATATAAGAAGATAATTATAGGTTAAGGCGTCGATAAGGTAAAAATAAATTGGAAAAATATCAGATAAATGTAAAATTTATTGAAAATAAGTTGTTACACTAACATAATACACGTTAAATGTATCTTACAAATATTACGTATGTGGAAAGTCATAGTAATAATGTATCTAATAATAAACTATTATATTACTACATTAAATAATGGGTTACAGAGGTATAGTGTTACAGTATGAGTTATAACTTATAAGTGATTGTGAGTCGATATAAAATGAAATTTGGTGCCTGAACGATTTTGCATTAAACTTAATAGGTATGGTACAGTCGAGAGGTAAAGTAAATTATATTTTTTTTACCTAAATGATCTTTATTTTTGTACAAATAAGCATTTTTTTAAAGTAAAACTAATATTATTGTCATCAAAAGTAATAAATAATGATCCTGAAATTGGGTTGAATACCACTTAGGTATTTCTACTTATTTCCAACTTATGGCCTTGAGTACCATTAACTTTAGTTTCGTACAAGGAAAAAATATTTATAACCTACTTTAAGTATCTATCCATTTTCTACGACATGAGGAAATAATGCCTTCCGCAATGAATTGTTTCAACAATTTATTTAACATGATTTTGCAAAATAATAATCATTTTTATGAAAAAAAAATGACAATGAATATTGAATATGTATTGCCATTTCTAATACAATACAATAAAATAAATTATGAAAGACGCGGCAGTTTGGTGCCATTATTTCTTCTCAATACAAAGAGGTCGCTAAAGAAAAGCGGAATTTCCCCACAAAAGTACAAACCCTAGCTAAATAATTAACCTTGGTGTGTAAATCATTAATTTTCTTTATAAATCCGTTGAATAAAGCTATTCTCCATAACTGTACATCAATCATGTGCGATTGTAATTCGTCAATGACCAATCATTAATAAGATCTGCTTTCTATGCTCCTTCAATAGGCAATTACGTTGTAATCACACATGTGGTTTGTTTGTAACATAAGCGATTATATCTGTACCTGCTTGAATTGAGTGAGCAATTTTTAATTCGCTTGTTTTAATAAATTTGCTCGTGATAGCGGCGCTCTTTGTTTGTTTTTAATAAGCTGGATACGGGAAATGAAATCGATTTCTTTTATCTGAATATTGATGTGATGTTTATTTGTTTTTAAAGCTTTGCTTCAGAATTGAAAATGAAAGCAATATAATTTATAAAATTGCGAATCTGAGGTTTGTAAATTAAGTGTATGCCATACAGTTGTATTTGAATTCCTGATCTGTCCTTTGGAAGTTAGACCCGTTGTTTTAAAGACGTAGTGTAGATGCTACCATAAGCTTCTGTTGTTCGCTGAAATTAAGAAATAATTTTAATTTATTTTTATAAATATAAGAAATGGTATTTTTATTTCATTGTTTTCTATCTACACTAAAATTAGGCATTTGTATATGACATTATGTTTAATACTATTATATAATTTATATGTATTAGAATGAGGACAAGCGATCACCATTTAACATTCAGGGCCGCAGATAATAAAATATGTAAGTACCAACTTTCAGGACTGAAAAAAATATATGTAAAAACTAGAAAATTCTATTACCTACTTTAATATACGTATGTACATGACTAGATAATAAAAAAAAACATAAATTTCCAATGAATCTCGGATTAGGTATATAAAAATAAATTCTGTCGATAATATTTGCATTTTGAAATTTCAGAGTATCCTTTGTTAGTTATTTCATAACAAATTCATGCCGACATTGCAGCGTTCGACTACCAATTACACTTTATCTGTTGTTTGATTGATACATTGCTAGTCTAAACGCAACGGCTGGATGTTCGTTCCGCCTTTTTGCGGTAATGTATTAATAATAACTAGGACACTGGTGTTTCTAGTTTACATGTTGCCGTGTTATCGTAATCGGAAAGCAGTGTATATATTCTATTGAGAAAAATAAGTGGTGGTGATATTTCTTAAGAGCCCTGTTACTTATATTATGATGAAGCATTAACATCGATTCATTTTCTCATCTTTTGTGTAAGATAGTACTTATTTTTCTGCTGTAAATTTAAATGAGTTTTCAATTTAATTCAATTTAAATTCCTTGAAAAATAAAATTTAAGTTCTACAGTAGAATTAAAAAAAATGAAACAAAACACAAACAACATACAAATTAGAAATTATGCTGTAATTGGTAGATATATACGTTTTTAAAATGTGGTTACACTACCCTTACCTGTAGCGTAGTGTGTTTTTCATATAATCTAAATAGCTATCCCTACATAAATCGTAGTGAGACTTTCGCAATGCCCTTATCCATTGTGTAGTCTATAGTAATATACATATTGCTAATATGACCAGGTCGAATGTCATACATCTGTAGACTGTACGAGCGAAAGGCGAGTGTGCAATGTGTCAATATGCCATTTTATTATCATTGGTCAACACATGCCAATGTTTTGCCAATTAGGACATGTTTCAATAATTGCGATTAAATGTTTTGATATGAGATAAGCAATTTGTAATGCCGATTATTATTCATATAGTTTGAATAAACTTTAGCTCATTTTGATACGAAATGTCTCGTTTATACATGATTGTATATCGTTTTAATCTTTTAGACATCTAAAATGTTTGTTACTTATTTTAAAATAGTTAGTGTCTATAGTATAAACGTCCGCGTTAGTAGTAATCTCTACATTGTGTGTGTTGGGAAATTAATAAAAAAAATTGTCATGATTTGTCATTCATAATTTCTTCTGTGCATTAGAGCATGGACCAAAAAATCTATAGTTTTTTGGTCCATGATTAGTGTAATTCCGGATGATGGGTAAATGCAATAACGTTAAATTAATACGTAACTAGTGATTGATTAAACAAATATTAATAATATTGTTAGCAAACCCGTTAATTTTCATGCGATGCCTTCACGATACTCACAATAAATCGATGCTCTGAAGTGGTATTCACAATTTTCCGAATTACCCGACATCCGGTATTCCCCGTATGCACTATACATTTTTTTCAACATACCTACCTATATTTTGATAAATAATAATAGGAATTATAGTACACACACAAAATACGAGCGATGTTTAAATCGTTGTATTTCATCCCCTCGATAAGATTTCGACCAGAAGATTGTCAAATAAAATAAAATAAAAAAAATTGCATATTACTTATCAATTTAGGCTGTTTCTGCAATTCGGCTGGTTCTGTTTAAAGTAAATTTATCGTTGTTACTTTTACATATTACAAAAGTCCATTAAATATTAATTTTAATCGATTTACAACATTTGATTATTAATTTCTCAATGATTAACAAAATCCGAACTTTAATAGGGTGTTAAATAAGTGAATGACGTATTAACAAATCGTAAAAGTTTTATGACGGTTGCGCAAACGCATGTGTGTACAGTTTACAAATATATTTTACATGTTAAGAGGTTTTACTTGTACTCGTAACTAAGTAATGTTGAAAAATAATTTGGGTCTACGTTAACGGTGGTAACGGTATTAACTTTTCTTTTAAAATTGCTCACTTTTATGAGACTTTTCAATAAAAGCTCCTATAAGAATTAAGAACTACTCTGCCATAACGCCAAGGATATTCGAAGTAAAGCTTATTATATCGCTACTTCTGATGTGTAGTGTTTAGATCGCTATTATATTATACATGCCTATACCTAATTCGGGCGTAGATTGATTTTTTTTAAATGGGCACGGGATTTCACTCTTTCGTAATACATATGTATATTAACAACGATGGATAAACCTAAAACAAAATATATGACAAACAAAACATTTTATTCAATAATTTAATAACAATTCACACTAAACAAAATTATAAACAATCGCCCATAACACTTTTTTAAAGTCAGCTGTATTTGGCTTTTTTCTGAATTTGTATATGATTTTTGCGGAAT